>VZRW01004091.1:256158-271598 GCA_013398125.1 Aegotheles bennettii | reverse complement strand
CCTTCACCCAACCCCATTTTCCCCTTCACCCCATCCTATTTTCCCCTTCACCCCATCCCATTTCCCCCCTCACCCCACCCCATTCCCCCCCATCTCCAGGCTAATCCCAAATCTTTTTCAGGCTCTTGCAGCCGGGATAAAAAGATATTTATAGGGGAGAGGGGCTCAAGAAGGAGGGTGGAGGGGGTTGCTTTGAAGGGGTTTACATGGGGAATCCCTGGGCAGGTATTTCCACCTCTGCTGGGATTTGTTTCAGGGGTTCTGGCCCCCTGGGGGGGGGTAGGGATGGGAAAGCCCCCATCCCCAGGGGGGCCGAGCATCTGTGTGTGTTTAAGTATGGGGTGGACTGAGCAAATATGTACTCAGGGCTCTATAGTCTTTCTGAGAAGGAGGGAAAATAAAATCCACTGTGAAGTTTCAGGGGCCCCATCACAGCTCCCTTGCTGTATTTTTTTTTGTCTAGGAGAGAGGGGAGAAGCAGGGCAAAGCTTTTGTGTATTAAGATGCTTCCACCACCTGCAACTACCAGGAGCAGGTGGTGTGAGTAAACCAGGATCTGATATGGTTTAGGGCTCCAGGCATTGGTCCCCTGTCTGTATCCAGTATCTGGATCCATTAGAAACTTAATGAAATTCAACAAGAGCAAGTGCAGAGTTTTGCATCTGGGGAAGAACAACACCATGCACCAGTACAGGCTGGGGGCTGACCTGCTGGAGAGCAGTGTAGGAGAAAGGGGCCTGGGGGTCCTGGTGGACAGGAGGATGACCATGAGCCAGCAATGTGTCCTTGTGGCCAAGAAGGCCAATGGCATCCTGGGGTGCATTAGAAAGGGGGTGGTCAATAGGTCGAGAGAGGTTCTCCTCCCCCTCTCTTCTGCCTTGGTGAGGCCACATCTGGAGTCCTGTGTCCAGTTCTGGGCCCCACAGTTCAAGAAGGACAGGGAACTGCTTGAGAGAGTCCAGCGCAGAGCCACAGAGATGATGAAGGGAGTGGAACATCTCCCTTGTGAGGAAAGGCTGAGGGAGCTGGGGCTCTTTAGCTTGGAGAAAAGGAGACTGAGGGGTGACCTCATCCATGGTTACAAATATGGAAAGGGTGAGGGTCAGGACGATGGAGCCAAGCTTTTTACAGTAATGACCAATGATAGGACAAGGGGCAATGGATGCAAACTGGAGCACAGGAGGTTCCATGTGAATATCAGAAGAAACTTTTTCACTGTGAGAGTGCCAGAGCACTGGACCAGGCTGCCCAGAGAGGTTGTGGAGTCTCCTTGGCTGGAGACATTCAAACCCCGCCTGGATGCGTTCCTGTGTGATGGATTCTAGGTCACCCTGCTCTGGCAGGGGGGTTGGACTGGATGAGCTTTCGAGGTCCCTTCCAACCCCTAGGATTCTGGGATTCTGTGATCTGATGTGCTGGGTGTGGGACCGGACCAGGGATGCCTCTGGGCTGATTTCTCCCCCGAATCATTTAATGATTAAAGGGAGATACTACTGAACTGCTGAAGCTGCACAAGAAGAAAATTGTTCCCTGCCACCAGCCCCAGCTTAAATCTTGCCACAGTCGGGAAACCTGACTCTGGCCACACCACCAAGACTATGAGGGATGTTTCCCTGGATCCCCTTTATCCACAAGCAAAATAATCTCACATCTCAGGTCTCCCTAGATCCAAAGTCAGCTCCCTGCCATGTGCAGAAGTCAGGGCACAATTCATTTCTCCCTGCCTGTTCCCTTCTGGGAGGATGGGAAGTGCAAGGGCTAGAGCTCTTCTTTGGAGGGATGAGCACCAAATGCACCTCAGCCAAGTCCAAAGGTGTTTTTTCCCAAGTGGTACCTGTAACCTTCCTCCCAAACTACTCAACACAAGACACAAGTGAGGACTGGCAAGGTGCTGTCCCACTCACATCCTGCTCACCTCATCACCTTCTTTATCCTCTGGGCGGAGCAGGAATGCAGGAGCTGAAGGATAGGACTGCATGGGTGGTTGGTACAAGATGTCTTCTAGAGATACAGTGAATCATGTCCAGGGGCTCCCAATACCAGAGGTGGACGTGTGAGCATCTTCACTATTTGTGACCCCAAAGCAACCTGTCCTGTACTTTCCTCACATAAAAACATTCCCTCTCAGGACGTCAGGGTACAGACAGGCTGCCCAGGGAGGTGGCGGAGTCACCGTCCCTGGGGGTGTTCAAAGAACGGGTTGATGAGGCACTTGAGGCCATGGTCTAATGGTCTAATGGTTAGGAATATGATGGGATAAAGGTTGGACTCGATGACCCTGGAGGTCCCTTCCAACCATAATGATTCTATGATTCCATGACAGTCAGGCCCTGCAGTTTTAGGCCCTACCATTCTTGGAAATCTTGATTTCCAAGGTCAGGCAAGAGACAGCTCTACTGCTCTAGTTCATTTCTCAGCAGGTTCCCTAAGAAAATGGTGTTGTCATCTCCCATCACCCCCAAATGCTGTGTATCCTCTCTGCCTTGTGGTTACAAGAGGATCCTTTGTCTCTCTCTACAAATTTTTGAGGGTGACAGGAATTGTTCTGCGTGTCCAGATGCCTTCTTTTGTTTGGGACGATGCGTGCGAGCGTGGGAAGTCTTCCCACCAGAGGACTCTGTTCTCCTTAGCAGATCTGTCCCAGGCTTATATTCCTATCGAGACAAAGGTAATTTGGACATCTCAGTTTTGTTTTGTTTTGCTTTCAGATTGTATCCATGACCGTGTATATCATGAACCAAGAAGGAATGCGGCACTAAAAGAAGCCTTTGTAATGTTGCTATTTTAAGGAGACCCTTGGGGATGGCCTGAGTTGAAATGAGTTTCTCCAATATCTTACAACAAACTTCTCCAAATGCTTAGATCGCTTTACTGATGTAAAACAGGGGGGAAAAAAAAGCATAAAGAATTTAAAGTGGCTAAGGTTTTGCCCAGAAATGATCACTATTTTGAACTGGCTCTGTATTGTAGTTAATTTTTGTACAGCCAAATAATAAACAAATTCTCCTCTCCCTGGGTTGTTTTCTTCCCAGCTGGGTGAATGCTTCCGTTCTGCAGGAGCTGAAATCCCCTCCTGGATAAAAAACCTCCTGCCCTTTCTCTCTTGGGTCACTCAGGTTCAGTCGAACATCATGACTTACGTCAGCTGAAGCCATTGATTGGGGAGGGAAAGGTCTGACACAGATGGCCCTGGCAAAAATCCCTTGTTGTGTAAGAAATCAGTCCAATGACCGAGAGTGGTAGAGAGTGAGGTGGCCTTTCCTACCCTGGTTTTTCATCGTGTTTTGTATGCAAAGTCAAGGCCAAAGCATACAAAAAGAATCCTTGGCTAAGTTAGGTTTGTGCATCGGGCCATCATGGATTTCAGGCCATATCCACTGTATGCTTGGGATGTGCTGCAAAGAAGAGGGTTTTGATGTCACCACTTTCTTTTAATGCAAGCACAGAAGAGAAAGAGTAAAAAAGAGGCCTAATGCTTCAGGCCTGATGCTGTTTGCACAAGGCTGAAGCCATAACTCTTGGCTGAGGTGACTGTGAAAATGGTGTGTGGTGGCTTCTTTGTTGGCTCTTGAGGGAAACATCTGCTCAGGGTCTTGTGGACAAAATCCAAGGTGAAGAACTCTGTCAAAACAAAATAAAAATACAGATGAGGGTCCTGAGGGTAAGTCATGATAGTTTAGTTCTTGGTGCCTCAGTTTAGCTATGGTGCAGGGTCACCATAGAGAACAGCCCGTATTGGTATTGCCAGTCAAGGTCAGGACCTCCACATCCTTGCCCTCAAACACCTCTGTGACCTGTATGAGACTGTCTTGCTTCAAATCTCCATATACCTTGGATAATCTTGCCTGAAGATCTTCTCTGGGGGAAAGGAAGGGCACAGCTAAACACTGAGCTCAAAAATTAATGTCTCAGTTGGAGTCTCCTTTGCAGCGGGATGGTGGCTTTCATGTCATCAGAAAGGAGTTTTGAGAAAAGAGGTGGAAGTTTGGGGGGGTGGGGTGTTTGTCAAGCAGAAAGGAATCTAATTGAATACCAGGGTGGGTGGGCTGTTGGGCCTGAATGAGTCTCTGTCCTGCTCTTTCCTACTGCTCCACTGACAGCCTTTCAGTTGCCACTACTCACAGCCTTCAAAGCAGGGTTTCCCTGGGAGGTCTCCAGAAAGCCAACTCATTTTGATGTCATGACTTCCAGGGATGGTAGATTATATCCCCACTCTCCTTTCCTTGAAACACATCATCAACCATCAGTTAATCACCCACAATGCTGGAAAACCAGCCTCTAAGATGGTTTTCTAAGCTGATGTTTACTTGCTGGTCCTTGCTCTGACTTTCTGCATCAGCTTTTGGCACTCAAGGAACAGGACAGCCCTGCAAATGAGACAAGGAAAGTACACTTGTTATTCTTATACAGCCTGAGTGAACAAGCAATGAATCTTTACCACAGTGTCACAGAATGTCAGGGGTTGGAAGGGACCTCAGAAGATCATCCAGTCCAACCCTCCTGCCAGAGCAGGACCACCTAGAGCAGGGCACACAGGAATGCATCCAGTTGGGGGTTGAATGTCTCCAGAGACTCCACAGCCTCTCTGGGCAGCCTGGCCCAGGGCTCTGTCACTCTCACAGTGACAAAGTTCTTCCTTATGTTCACCTGGAACCTCCTGTGTTCCACCTTGCACCCGTTCCCCCTTGTCCCATCCCTGGCCATCCCTGAGCAGAGCCTGGCTCCATCCTCCTGACCCTCACCCTTTCCATATTGATAAACATTCATGAGGTCACCCCTCATCTCCTCTTCTCCAAGCTGAAGAGCCCCAGCTCCCTCAGCCTCTCCTCTTTATGAAGAACAGGAGAGGAGTAAACTGTTAAAACACTTTCTGGAACAATATTTGGGTTTTTAGCAGTTTTGTTTCAATTCCTTCTAAACCCTGCTTCCATGTGATAGGAAATCATCCTAAGCAAAAATATTCATCTGGGTTGAAAAAAGCTTTTTATATAAATGGGAATAATCTAAAATGAAACCTAAAAAGTAGCTTCCTCTTCTCTGCAAATGTGTTTTGTCTCTCTAGGTAGGAGTACGCAAGACTTCTTGTAATCTGTAGTTGGGGGTGGACTAAAGTGGCTGTACACCTCTTTTGACACTCTGTGGTAATGGTCTACAAGGTGCCATAGCAGTCATGTCCATCTCCTTTCAGCCCTGTGTCCATTTCTGAGTGGTTATCCAAGGACTACAAACATGCTAAGAGGTTTATGTGCTCTATTCAGGAGGACCATGAGATGGGAGAGAAGTCTGATGAACCTGCAGTTCATGGGATGAGGCATCTATGTTGACTTCCACGTATCACCTTCATTCTCAATGGTAACTCCTTCCAATTGGAAATGTATACATGAGACCTTGAGTATCTCCTGTCAACAGGGAATATCTCGATCCATGAACATGGAGATCAAGCAGGCTGGGAAGGTGGTGGACACAGCCATCAGCATCTTGAGTGGCGAGACAGGGAGTTTCTGTGTCATGGATGTTCTCGTCTGGGCAGTTGGGACTGAGTCATCTCCATGGGGTTCTGCACGTGAAGATGCAGAAAATGTGGCAGTAGGAGGATCACAGGGCTGAAACTCTGGTTTGGGAGAACAGGGAGGTGAGGGATGTGGGGTTGAGGCCTTGGTTTAAGGCAGACAAAGGAGTGTTGGAGGTGAAGAAATGATCTCTCCTGAAAACAGATGCAGATGCATTCTTCATCTTAAACAAGCCAGGCAAATAACATCTGGCCAAAAAATCATCAGCAGAGACAGTAGGCAGTGGCTTCAGGCAGTGACCTTCAGCTGAAACAAAGCTGTCCTCTTCAATTTTTCATTATGAAACAGGTTTAGTTGAGTCCTTTTGGAGCTTTTGTGAGCAATTCCACACACATGCATCCCAGCAAGCTGCAGCTTTGCATTGTCATAGAATCACAGAACGTGATGAGTTGGAAGGGACCCTCCAGGATCATGGAGTCCAAGCCCAGTCCCTGTGCAGGAGACCCCAAGTCACCCCATGTGTCTGAGAGCATCATCCAAATGCTGCTTGAGCTCAGGCAGGGTTGGTGCTGTGCCCACTGCCCTGGGGAGCTGTGCCAGTGCTTGATCACCCTCTGGGGGAAAAACCTTCTCCTGACACCCAACCTGAACCTGCCCTGACTCAGCTCCTGCTGTCACCCCCAGTGCTGTCACTGTCACAGGAGTGCAGAGATCGGTCCCTGCCCCTTCTCTTCCCCTCGGGAGGAAGCCACAGACTGCAATGAGGTCACCCTTCAGCCTCCTCTTCTCCAGGCTGAATAATCCAAGTGACCTCAACCGCTCCTCATAGCTCATCCCCTCCAGATCCTTCACCATCCTCGTGCCCTCCTCTGGATGCTCTCTAATAGCTTGATGTCTTTTTTATATTGTGGTGCCCAAAACTGCACCCAGAACTCAAGTTGAGGCCACACCAGTGAGGAGCAGAGTGGGACAATCCTCTCCCTTGACCATCTGGCCACAGTTGTCCTTCCTGGCTGCCAGGGCACACTACTGGTTCATATTCAGTTTGCCTTCAACCAGGACCCCCAGGTCCCTCTCTGCTCTCCAGCCACTCCTGTGTGCAGCAGCAAGCTTGAATAACTTCACAAAGAGCCCTTGTTCCCCACCACCACCCCGTCGCTGCCAGCTCTGCAGGTTTCAGGCCATCACCTTTGAATGCTTATCAGAGCTGAAATGGACTGTGAACTCTGGGGAAAGCTCACCCCAAGGCTGCTCATGGGAGTCCCAGCACACTCAGCCAAACAGGCTCATCAGAGATAAATAGAGCTTTATGAGGGCAAGACGTTATATACTGGTTTATGGTCCCAGGGAACAGGTTACAAGCTCAGCAACTGTAAAAAAAAATAATAAAAGAAATCTCTCATCGTGCCCCTATCTGACTCAGCAAGGACCTCTCTCACGGTTACTGATAAGGTAATTGCAGCTTCTTTCATCTCACTCTTTGCACCCTTGCTCTGAGCACATTGCAACCACTCAGCAGAGTCTGGGAGCTCAAATGCAATTAAAAATATGAATATTACTAATAAAGAACTCTTTGTCTATCAGTAATTGGACACAATCAAAGCTCATAGGGTCCCTGCAGCTGTAGGGTGCTGTGTTTTTGATGCTGCCCCATCCTGCACTACTCAGATTGGTTTCAGGCTCTCCAAGAAGTTTGAGGAGCAAGTCAGCCTTCCCATTATAACCAGACTTCTCCAGCTGTTGTAACTCCATCAGAGCCTCCTCACTCCGTGCCAGCAGAGGATCTGGCCCACTTATTTCCATGCGTGACTCCACAGTGCAGCTGGCAGCTGTGAAAGGGCTCATTTGGAAGGTGGTGTGGCTGGGATCAACATCACTTAAGCGATAATCTGCTAATCAGAGCTTCTGCTGTTGAAGTAATGCTCCCATTTCATAGCTCCAAGCTGGCAGTTTGCTCCTGCAAGGCTTGCCAAATCGTTTCAGCTCCTGGCAATTTCAGAGGGGGTATTCTTGCTCACCTCTGAACTGGCATATGCTCGTGGTTCTGACTGTGCCTTGGGTGGCCAGGCAAATAAAAGGACAATTTGATTCAAGCCCAGAGACATCCAGTCTGTCCCACACGTGGTATGGAAGGGGGAGAGGGGGAAATGATATTTTTAAAGAGTGAAAAAAGATCTTAGAATAACAGAATCCCAGACTGGTTTGGGTGGGAAGGGACCTCAAAGCTCATCCAGTGCCATCCCCAGTCATGGGCAGGGACACCTCCCACTAGACCAAGTTGCTCCAAGCCCCATCCAACCTGGTCTTCAACACTGCCAGGGAGGGGCAGCTACAGCTTCTCTGGGCACCCTGGGCCAGTGTCTCACCACCCTCACACCAAAGAATTTCTTCCTAATACCCAATCTAAACCTCCTCTTTCAGCTTGAAACCATTTCCCCTTGTCCTGTCACTCCATGCCCTTGTCAAAAGTCCTTCTCCAGCTTTTCTGGAGCCTCTTCAGGTACTGGAAGGCTACTAGTAGCCTACCAGTATTACTACTAGTAGTAACTAGTAGTAACTAGTAGTTATCAGTACAGCTGATTACTGTTGAGTAATTGCCCATCATGAGTGCAGTTGGTGATAGATTACTCTGGTGGGTGGATTTTTCTTCTGAGCTGTTCTGGGGTAAAAGAATCATAGAATCATAGAATCATTATGGTTGGAAGTGACCTCCAGGATCATCAAGTCCAACCTTTATCCCATCACATTCCTAACCATTGGACCATTAGACCATGGCCTCAAGTGCCTCATCAACCTGTTTTTTGAACACCCCCAGGGACGGTGACTCCACCACCTCCCTGGGCAGCCCATTCCAGTGCCCAGCCACCCTCTCAGGAAAGAACTTCTTCCTAATCTCCAACCTAAACTTCCCCCGATGGAATTTGAGGCCATTTGCTCTTGTCCTGTCATCAGCAATTCGGGAGAAGAGACCAACACCAGCCTCACTACAACCTCCCTTTAGGTAGTTGTAGAGGGCAATAAGGTCTCCTCTCAGTCTCCTCTTCTCCAGGCTAAATAACCCCAGTTCCCTCAGCTGGTCTCCATAAGGTTTGTTTGCCAGCCCTCTCCCCAGCCTCGTTGCCTTTCTCTGGACTTTCTCCAGAAGAAAAGGAACAAAAGATGATTTTCCAGACACACGGAATGCAAACTCATCCCCTGACCAAGTCCATCCCTCTCTGAAAGACTGGTCTTTGGAGGACTGGGAGCAGGGCCATGATCCCTTTCCCTCATGCCTCCTCCAGCAGCCCAGGGCCCATGTGCAGTCAGTCCCTTTGGGTCTGCCCCAGCCCATGTGTGACAACCCACTGGCTGCTTAGCTGGAAAGTCAGATCTTGGAAGGGTAGGACAGCCTGGCAATATTAAAATACATGATCTCTGGAGTCATCCTTTTCTTTCCTCTCCTTAAGTCTTGGCAGGACCAGGCTGAATTTGGCTTCTGCTCTCTGGGACAGGGAATCTCAGCATTATGTCTGCTCCTATAAAGCCTGAAGAAGGTCTTTCAAGGTGTCCTGACGGTCATGGAGCCTGTTTCTGTTACTTGCCTCTGCCATCAAAGCCTGAAGTGTTGCCCCTGATGATCACAGCACTGATTTCCCTTTTGAGGCATGAGAAAAGCCTCTAATTGAAAACAAGGTTTTACCTCATGATCTGGAGGCTTGAGTGTCTGAAAATCTGATGCTTCACATGTTTGTCTTGCTGCTAAAAAAGGGTTTAGTTGCATTTTGGTGTTCAGCTCATGTGGCTTTTGTTTCCTGCCCTTGACCTTCCTTATGCCTTTCTTTCATACACAGGGAAAAGGCTTGGTTGGTGTTTCAGTCCTTACAAAGTCTCATTTATCAAAGTGGATGGCTTTAAAAAAAGTCATCTCTGATTGAAGCTTCCAGCTCGCATCAAGGAAAATTGAAGAAAAGAAAAAAGTCCACGTATTTTCAGCGTCAATCACTGCAGATTCAATGAAGTAAACATTTATTTTAAGCAACACATGATTATGGGCTATTTTCCTACTGTCCTGTAACACAGACTCTGAAAGAAAGCATCCTGGGGTGCAGCAATGAAATAAAAATACCAGCACTTACACACTTGAAGAAACACTGTAAAATTCAAGCTGGTCTTGCAGAAGTGGAGATAATAGCCTTGTCTCATTGTGATTTGCTAGCACTTCATGCAACTATTTTATTTTAAACTGAAATAAGACACTAAAGCATGGAAGAAGTGCCACCAGCTACTCAGGACAGATTTTTAAACATCATTTTAATTTACACAGTAAAATCTGTGTAAGATTTAACGACCAGCTCTTCCTTTCTTTGTGTGTGTGGTTTTGTTTTGTTTTGTTTTGGTGTTGTTGTTGTCCTGGGGATCCAGGCAGAGTGAAATAGGGTCCCATGGTTGGACTTGATAGCCCTGGAGGTCCCTTCCAACCATAATGATTCTATAATTCTATGATTTCCCTTTGACTCCACCACTGAATTTGCCTCTTAGGTAGGACTTGCTGTAGGGCTTGATGGGAGTCAGAGCTGGGAGTGGGATCAGAAATCACTGAATCCTTTGTATTCCCCATCTGCACCGTTCACCAGGAGCTGTTGGAAATTGCTCTGAGTGTTGTCCAGGTCAGGCTGATACATGTCCAAGCTCCCTGTGCCACCATTCTGCAGAGAGTGACTCTCAAATCTGGCTCAGGAAGGATACTCCAGTTAGATAACCCATGCAGAACTCTGTGTCCCACATCGTGAGCTCTCCTTGTGCTGGTGTCTTCAGGGTGAGGAAAAGGAAGAGGCAATTTTGGCTGGCGTCCCTCTTCAAACAATTTTTTGCTCTTAGTCCTGAGTTTTTCTTTAGTCTTTTGGTCAGTGAAACAGTAAATACCATCTGACTCTGGTACCACAGGAACTGCTTCCATGATGAGTGTCCCATATCCCATCTCTCATCTGTAGAAAGCCCCCCTCACTTGCCTGCCTCATTCCCACCTGATTTCCAAAAGTCACCACACTCTCAGTCCCAGCTCTGTCTTTATTCTATATTCTATATTATCCACCTGTTAATGGGAAATCAGATTTTATCTGCCATGAGAGGTCTTGCAGCAGCCACAGGAGCTTTGTCTCCAAATTCAGTAGCAGGGCTGGCACAAGAGGGATGGTCCAAGATTATAAATAAGGCAGAGTTCTAGATGGGCATGTTCTAACCTCATAGACCATAGATGCAATTGGAAAACCATGCAAGTATTTTAACAGAGTAGCCTGGGAGGATGTGTGTGGAAAACCAGGTTGCAAGCAGTGCTTGTGGGATGAAAACCTTTGTTTTTCCCCTTTATATCATATAGTCTCACAAAAAAAACATCCCCTTTTCCACAAGTCTCACATTCACTAGAAAAGCTCTATTTTTAAGAGCACATGATGACAGTTTCTCTGAAGTAGTAAACATGAGAGGATCTATTTAGGGACAGAGACTTCCTGCTCTTCCTTAGATGTGGCCATGCCACTGAGCCTTCTGCACAAAAATTTTGTGGTTAAGTCATCATTCTGTGCATTTTTTTCATCAGAAAATAACTCTGCTTTTATTTTCTTAGCTAATGAAGCCAAATGATTGCTTTATCCTGCAAGATCAATACAATGAAAGGTGCTCCTCTTGCACCTTTGTTAGAAGCTACCCCAAATTTCACAATTCCTCCTGCTTTCCTCCTAAATAAAAATGAAAAATCTTGGAAAATGGCAGTGGTAAAAGAAGAACATCAGCAATTCTCTCATTCAAGCCTAGGGTCAAGAGGAAGTGGGCTTGATGTTGTGCTGAAGGTGGACTTTGTGGGGAAGAACCTGAAGAGCCCATCTCCTCTCCTCCCACCCCAATTCTAAGCTGAAAGCATTCAGGATGCCAGCGCTTGGTAATTTTGCTTCTACCAAGTGTCAGGAGATGTCAGCCAGCCAAAGACTCTTGGTATGGAAGAACATTGCCTTTATTTGGTCAACATTAGGAAAGAAAAAAGGATCAATCCAAACCAGCTTCTCTACCAGGTAAAAGTAAGTTCAGTCCAGAATAGAGAGAAAGTTGTAGCTTTTGAGAAAAGGATGTACTTTACTCAAGAAAGTGGGATGTCACATCTGCTTATGCTATCTGCCAGCACTTCTGGTGTCCAAAGCATCTCAGGTGTAACCAGGCACCAATGTTGAACCAACGGACTCAAGACCGTAAAGTTAAAGGTAATGATTTCTGCCTCTAAAATCAGGAAAGATGAACCTTAACCCTACATACTAAGGAAGGTCTGGAATTTATTCTCTCCCCAGTTCTGATTTTTATATACAAAAGGGGACTTTTTAATGTAGAAAGAAATACATTTTTAAATTTAGAAATATGTTAGATTATATCTAATTATATAAAGAAAGAGATAATAATAAAACCTAAATCAATAAAATAGATAAAAAAGAAATTAAAGACTATTGGAACACAGCAACCCTGATTTCTGCTCTGCTCCCCCTGCTTTTCATTTGCTCATCTTTCTCAAGAGGCAGGAGGAAAAGTTAATTGTGTCAACTGTTGAAGAAGCATCATTTCTCCAGGCCAAGCCTAATAGTCAGGATATGACTTTACTGCTGAAAGAAAAAGCACCTGTGCCTTGTTGACAAATAATTGATTATGACCTAGAAGTGATCATTGGCACTTGTGTCTTAAATTTCTCCTCTCTCACCATATAAATGGGACCTGTAATTTGCAGGGGAGGTATAACATATCACTGGGAAGAGCCACAGTGTTGCAGAGTGAGATGTGCCTTGTAGTGGTGTTGCTTTCAAACATGATTCTGCTCATTTTCTCTCCTTCTTCCATGGCTCTTCACTGTGCCGTCTCTCCTTCTCCATGACCTGGCCAGCAGCTCTCAGAAAAGGCCAACCCGTATCTTCAGGTCATGATGTTGAAGAAAGATGTTCCACCAGCTGGGACCTAGAATGGGCTGAAGAGGAATGGGATGGTGTGCAGCCAGAAACAAGAGGTGAGAGCCTCTATTCACATAAATCACAGCAGGTCAGTCTTTGAATTGTGGTTTCTGGTTCAAAACCAGTAGGTGATCCTTTCCCAACCCAGTAGCATGGAAGTGGCACCACATCAAGAATGTCTCAAGAGGCACCTGGATACGCAGGGCTTCCCATAGGTGACTAGTGAGGGCTCTGAGTCCTGCTGTGTTCATACAAAACATGCTTGTTTCTTCCTCATCATCTGACATGAGCCAGAATTTGGGGTGGGAAGGAAGTGCAATGGTACCACTGCAACATCTCGCCTCCTTCAGCCACCTGTGGGGCAGGCACATGGTTGTTTGAAGCATCCCTCAAGCTACTATTAACTAAGTGAGATACTAGAGCTTGTCCCAGGGGTCTTTGTCAGTTGGAGTGGAGTGCCTGCTCTTAGAGAAAATTGCAGAATAATGCCCAGGCAAACCGGAAAGTGCCTGGATGAAATGTTTCATATTATTTTATTTTCATATTATTTTATTTTCATATTTAATTTCTTTCTGGCAAGATCAAGAGACAGTAGCAGCCTACTCTTCGTTTACAGAGGAATAATAGCTGACTTCTCCAGAACTGCATGATGGACTCGCAGAAAAACATTCCCAGCAGGAAAGAGAGAACTTAGTTAGACACTTGAATTTCCTCTAACACAGCTCAAAAGTGTTAAGCTGGGGAGAATGCAAGCTGATTTCATCTTGTGCAGTAGAAAAATAATTCAAAGTTGGAAATGTCTTTCTGCCTATCCCCATTGCCAGGACCTGAAATACCAATGTGATATAAATCTGCTATTTCACTCTTTTGTTTCATTAAATCACCTGGATGTGGAATTGTGAGCGAAAATCCATTATGAGCCCAGTGCAAAATTTTCCACCCTGTTTTTAGATACTTTTAGAGGTCTACAAATCTCTGGCATCAGCTATCATTTGAGGCAGTTTGAAGATAATAAAGAAAAGTTCTGAGAGGCATTAGAAAGCTGGTGTCTCTAGTTGAAGTACTTTCTTCTCCTTCTTTTTTTGGGAACTTTTTAGTGTGGGAATTAGATTGTCTCCAGAGACATTCGAAGTGGGAGCAAAAGTAGAAAATTGAACGTAATTAAGTTATGCAAGCATTTTTAGGATACAAATGGGAATACTAGAGCTGAAAAGTGAATTGCTGTTTAAATGATGTCTCCCCCCACCCCCCAGAAAAGAAATTTGCTAGAGGAGAATCTATAATATGTAAAAAATAACAAAATAAGCAGTTAGGGTAAGCTTATTACTCCATTGAAATGAGGCTCGAGAAGACAGATATTCTGTGACTTCTTTGCATTTTATTTGCATAGAAGTCCAGCATTTTTCTGATTAGATACTTCAAAACCACAGATTTTACCTGGAAGAGTAGAAAAGATTAGATTAGAATCATAGAATCCTGCAATCACTCTGGTTGGAAAAGACCTTCAAGATCATTGAGTCCAACCATCAACCCAGGACTGCCAAGTCCACCACTAAACCATATCCTCAGCGGCCACATCCAAATGTTCTTTGAATATCTCCAGGGATGGTGACTCCACCACCTCCCTGGACAGCCTGTTCCAATGCCTGAGTACCCTTTCCATAATAAAATTTTTCCTAATATCCAGCCTGAACTTCCCCTGGTGCAACTTGAGGCTGTTCCCTCTTGTCCTATCATTTGTCATTTGGGAGAAGAGACCAATCACTTCCTCCTTTCAACCTTTTTTCAGGTTGTTGTAGAGTAAGGTCTCCCCTGAGCCTCCTCTTCTCCAGACTAAACAGCCCCAGCTCCCTCTGACACTCCTCATAAAACCTGTAATTTAGACCTGTGATTAGATTAGATTAGAAGGAAATCTTAGTTGACTGGAGGAAATGACTGGGGCTTGGAGCAACCTGGTCTAGTTACATCAGGGGAAGTTTAGGTTGGAGATTAGGAAGAAGTTCTTTACTGAGAGTGTGGTTGGGCACTGGAATGGACTGCCCAGGGAGGTGGTGGAGTCACTGTCCCTGGGGGTGTTCAGAAAACGGGTTGATGAGGCACTTGAGGCCATGGTCTGATGGTCTGGTGGTTAGGGATATGATGGGATAAAGGTTTGGCTTGATGACCCTGGAGGTCCCTTCCAACCATAATGATTCTAGTGGAAGGTGTCCCTGACCATGACATGGGAGTTGGAACTAAATGGCATTTAGGGTCCCTTCCAACCCAAACCATTCTATGATTCGACGAAAGCAAAGACACAACTGATCTTCATACAGAGGAAAAAAGGAGGAGAATCAGGGAAGGTGCAAATGACATTGACAAACTTTAGATCTTGGTAAGATACTGGAATTAATTAATTACATATTCATAAGCACCTGGAAGTGTGATGAAAAACAACCACTATGGATCTGTCAAGAACAAATCATCTCAAACTGATAAACTTTCATTTTTGACAAGATAATGGGATCAGAAAGGAATAGGAGATTGTGTTATGTCTTGGTTCTGACAAAGCGTTTGGCACTGCCTCATACAACACTGTCATAAGCAAATGCAGAAATGTTAAGGGAGTATTCATCTTCCCTATATTAGATATGCATTGGGTATCTGTTTCTGAGCCAGTTACCCTGAAGCAGGTGAAGAGAAGTGTCCAGAAATAATTAATCTCATCCACCCTAGACACCGAGTTTAAGATGGGAAAAATTGCACTCTGCAGATGCCCATTTCTCTCCTCTGGCTGTAAAGACAACCTAGGTTTATTCAACCTGTCTCAGCATTTTTCATCTGTCTTTTAGACACTCAGCTTAGGACAGGCAAATCTTACACAGAGTCTAAATCAGCAATTATTTTGTTTTTTAATTATTTTTAATTATTTTTTTTCTTTTTTTTAAATTATTTTTTTAATTCTTTTTTTAATTCTTTTTTTTATTTCTTT
>VZRW01004091.1:220664-255943 GCA_013398125.1 Aegotheles bennettii | reverse complement strand
TTTACTTCTTTTTTTTTTGGCACTTAAATATTTCCACTACAGTAAAGATAATTGTCATGATGACTTAGTGCGGATTTGCTACATGGAAACTTCTTTAACATTTTCCCAAGCACCTTAAACTTCTAGAATTTAGTGCAACCCCAAGTTCGGAAGGGGAGAACTCACAGGAGAATTCAGAGTAATATTAATCACCTGGAAGGACTGTGTCTGAGCAACAGGATCAAGCTCAGTAATGATAAAGGCAAAAATGAAGCACAGAGCAAGGGGGAAAGAGCGAGATCTAACTGTTTACTTGAAATGGGACAACATGGGAAGAAAAACAGTAATGATCTTGTTTAACATCCTGGGAATCTGCTAAATATCACAGAGATACATCAATGCAAAGAACTGAATTTAAATCTCACAGCACTTTTCCCCTTTTTTTCCCTTTCCCCCTTTTTTTCCCTTTTCCCCTTCTTTCCCATTTTCCCCTTCTTTCCCCTTTCCCCTCCTTCTCCATCCTCTTCCCGTTCTCTTTCAGCTTCCCCCTTTCCCCCCCCTTCCTCTTTCCTTTTTCTCAGGTATCTTATTACATTTTATTCTCACTGGTATAACATTTGTGTGTCCAAGTGCTGTCTCCCTTTGTTCTCTGCTGGAATATGATGAGAACCTGCAATATCTAAGACACCAGCTTTATTACTTCCCATAATGTGCACTGGAGGAATCTTGTGCACTCAGCAAGATCTCCCTGGGTGATTAATGTTTGCAATCAGAATCAAAAACATTTAAAGTCCAGATCCTTCCTCCTTCCTCTGGAAGCTCATCCCAGTTCTCCAACAATGTAAACAGTTTAATTTTTTTTCTTGAAAACATTTTAAAAGCTCATCTTTCCTCCAAACAGTTTTTTTCAGTTCCTGGTCAAGAATGTTATATCAAAACAAACTTTTCTTTCATGGGGAACCATATAATATAGTTGGACCCTAATAACTTGCTGTTTCCATGAGTTTTTTTCTATCTGTCTTTCTTCTTCTCTTCTTTTTGTTTATTTATTTATTTTGGCTTTTTTTTTTCTTTTTTGCTTAATTCATAACTGCTGCTCGAAGAAATGCAGCGTGGTAGAAGATTTTCCATGAGACTCACAGCATATTGATTATGGTATAGTATCTCCCACTCCAACTTTGTGAAATTTGGATACCTGAGATTCATAGGAGCTTCCCAAGGTCTGTACTTGGACACTTGAGATGCATGAATCAGTCAGTGGGTATTTTTCCATAGATTAAACGAGGAATGTAGGGTGATGATTCATCTGATTTGTTTTGAGGTCAGCCTTTGGGAGGTGAGATTAATGGGGTGATGTGGTGACTATAGGGGGGGCCATGAGGGACCACTTCAGGTGAACACACTTGCAGTGTAAATGTCTATATTTAGCCAGACAAATACCCATTCTTTTCAAAACTGGATATTTGAGTTCCCTTGTCAAAATAAAGGGAGCTCATCCTGTGATGAGCTGAATCTCCTTTCAGAGATATCCTTATCTCTCCACTGACCCAAGAACCAAAATCACTCAGTTAAATCAGACCTCAAACTTTTAATCACTTTCAGGTTGACTGAAAGGAGCCTTTCACTAACCATCTCTATAAGAAATTTAAGAGCTGCAAAGATGTTGTCTGACAAGTTTTCCAGAGGGATTTTTGGAGCTGTGTGAGGAGGAAGGCAATTCTCTTCCATGAAGGAAAATGGAGTGGATGTTTGTTATTGTTTTCTAATTTGGAGCAAATCTCTCTAACGTTCAAAGTTTATATAGAGCAGGTTATCAATTTTACTTTTATTAAAGTAAACCTCAAACTTTCTTATTCCAATTCAATTGTGGTGGTCCTCTCCATCAGGCAGCATCTTCCTCAAATTGATATATTTGCACCAACTTCTTCCATTTCAAAAGGACAATATTGTTCTTAATGAAGAAACTGCAAAGATTTTATAAGGAATGCTCCAAAACAGCTCCAACCACGTACCCATAATAACCCAAGGATCCATCACCTTCAGTAGAGATAAGTAGTTAGTCAAAAGTTAGGAAGATTTTAAAAACAAATTATTTTTGCTAGCAAAAGTGACTTCTTAAAATGGAACTCTGAAGGTTATTTAGCATTTCCTATTGTTCTTAGAGTTCTTGTTTTTAAGTTTTTCACTACTCTTGAAAACTTATTAAAATGCAGCTGGGTTTCAAAATAACACCTGGACATTGATGAAAACAGACTTTGATACGAAAGTTGTGGATTTTTTTCCTTCCCTTCAGCAGAAATAGAAATATTACAAAAAAATCAATGAGAAATAGGAAATATTTTGTTTAATATATATGAAATGTATTTTTTTTTAGCATTTCCCCCAAATATTTTACTTTACTACGCACCTGGCAGGTGTGAATTAGGATTTTCCTTGAACTTGAAGACATCTTCATATACCTTTACCTCACTCTACACATCCATGAACTGTGTACCTAAAGGCCATCTATAAAATACACCAGGATGTGGGATGGTTACACACCATAAACTTTTTTTTTGCTGCATGAGGAAATAGTAGAAGTTGGCTCTTGCACATTTCAACAATGTTACTCAGCCAAGCATAAGAATAAGGGAGCAGAATGGAAAAAAAAAAAAAAAAGAAATAAGAAACGAAAAGAAGCACAGCAGACTTTAGAACATTTACTTTTTGCCAGGATTTTAGGTATTTTCAGTTAAGGAACATTTTCCAGCTACTCTATTAAAAACTTTTTCTTAGTTATAAATAGTGCTACTTTAGCAGAAGTGAGTGACAAATTAAATTTCATTTGACAATAAAATTTCCAAATCTGGGATCCCTGTTCTTTCAGAATAGGTGTAGTCAGAAGCAACAAGGTCTTATCTTTTCAGATGAGATCTTTGAATTGAAACAGTTCTTGCAGAGATGTTTTTGGCAGTGTGTTCTGGGTTCTCAGTATACAAGACTGTGAAAAGAATAAATTCATTTATTGTATGGGAAGGATCGCCTTAATGTTATGATTGACCATGTTGATGATTAGTTGAGATTCATTCTTTCTCTCTCTTATCTCAAATTTTCTCCTGGTAATCCTAGTTGAGGATTCCAGATTCTCAGCTGGTGGAATTTTATCCTCTTCTGCGTAAGGGAAAAGTAGCATTCTCAGTTTAGGATGTTATGGACAAAAAAAAATAAATAGATATATTTGGGGGTGGCTGAGGTAGGGTTGTTCTTAGCTCGAGGCAAAATCGTGATCAGATGATACCTTGGGGTCCCTTTTGTATCTGTTTTTGTATGATTCAGTGATGCTGGAGCACAGGCAGGGAACCCCATCTGTGGCCTGTCATACAACTTACACATTTATTGGTTCCCTTGAGTGCCAGATTGGATCTTACAGTGGAATTTAATTAAAAAACATATTGTTCAATCATTGTAGCAAGAGACAATTTCCATAACAACCTCCTTTTCTCTCCATAGGGTTTTCACTTGGTAGGTCACTATTTTATTTTGCTTATTTGTGTTTTTCAGGCTTGGATGTGAAAACATTTATTTTTTTTTCCCTGTCCCAGGATTTGGTGAAGTCACTAAAGTTTACCAGTTTTTCTTCACTGAAGTGGAGGCTATTTAAAGTACTTAACCTTCTTCAGAGCCTCTTTCATGACAGGAAGTCCTGCAGGTGATGTTCTGCCATGTCCATGAAGGTTCATGGAAGAACCAGGGCTCCCAGCATTGACCAGAGGCTGAAACAGTCCAGTAAAAGCTGTTTACAATATCCCAGATGGTGCCTGGTCTGGATCTCATGAACTAAGCAGTGAAATATCTTCTGGTTTTACATTTTCAGGATATAATTATTTCATGTATCAGAGAGTGGGTGGAAGAGTTGAAGGAGAAACTGAAACAAGCTGCCAGGTGTCACAGGAAATGGGACTCTGTGAGCCAACTAGTTAAACTCTTATCTCCCAATAAATGGTAATGAATAACTGCTCATTAATTCCAGGGCAGCTAAGGAAGGAAGGATTTGTGTGCCTTGTCCTGCCAGAAGCAGAGACACATGGAGTCCTTGGCCATCTGTGTCAATAAAGAGACTAATGATTTGTTTTGTAGAAGTATAGTGAAGAAGGGAACAGGCCACAAAAGATTCATGCAGTTGCAGTTTAAGCATTACTTTCTGCAATCTCTAAATCAATTTTTCTCTCTACTTGTCTAGAGCAGGTCTTATTCATTGCTTATTGTTTGTGACAGAAGAGCCTGGATGGTCAGAGTAAGGAAAGAAGCCACTACTGTATCTCATTATTATAGACACAAAGTCACAGAAAATTTCAGATCGTATTGGCAGCACAGTCCTATTGTTGAGTTCAGGCCATCTGGGGCAACAAAGAAAGGAAAGCAAAAAATGCTACGCACCATTGGAGAAGGAGCCCTGCCAAAGAACTGGGTCCACAGGGATCATGGCAGAAAGAGAGACCCAAAGAGACATCTTCCATGTGGCGTTAGCGCAGCTCAATGGGTAACGTTAAATGAAAGGGAAGCATTTCATCAGTCTCCTGTTGATGTCAATCTCATGTGTTGAGATGAAAAGTTGACCTTTCTAAACTGAAATGTTTCCCTCCAGGAAAGTTTAAGTATTTTGACTTTGTTCCAGTTTGAGAGGAAAACAAATGTCAAAATATCTCCTTGTGCAAGAGCAATGTCATTGCCCCATGTGCTGTGCAGTTGCATTTATTGCTTTGTTTATTCATCGCATCTGATATTTTTCAGTGGAGAGTTTTAATTTGAGAGGTTTTAGGTTGGTTTTGAAGACTCGTACAAGGTTGAACACACTTCTCTGAGGTTTCTTCTCTTCCCCACCTCCTTTGCCAAGTAATGTGATAGTGTTAATCATGTCTAGATTCCAGAGGCATGTGTCTAGACTTCATTTGTACGTGAGCATGTATTTGTATACTGTCATGCACATGTGAAGATAACAAAGGAAAACAGATACTCATTTATGCCAAATAGTATCAGTAGGGACAAAACATAAAAATCATCTTGTCAGAAAATGGAAGGGGGGGGCAAATGTGACAAAGAGAAAATGTTTTGATTGCTGCATGCCTAACCTTCAGAGAGGGATACTGAGGAATAGCTGAGAGGTAAGAGACTTCCTGGAATACAGTAAATAATATAAAGATTGTCCAGCGTGATAGCAACTCTCATCTCCTTAAATTCAGAGAAGATACTTTTCTAGGATGTTTCAGATCCTTATCTTTGGGTGGGAGTGAAGGACAGTGGTGTCTTCTTTCCCTAATGACTCTAGAGGGAACCTAGGGGATTAGTTTCAGCTAAATAACTCAATGGCTGAAGTTAGGTGAAATTAATCCCATTTTTACTGTCCATCCCCTGCTGTTGCTCAGACTCCAGTTGAACACACTGCCTACTCATCAACTCCAGGAGAGTTTCTAGTGAGCTAATAAAGGAAGGAATTTATGATTTCAGAAGAGGATAAACATCAAAATCCTTAATCCCAGCAAACAGCCTTGAAAAAAACAGAAGGCAAGCAGTGGGGAACGTGCTACATGGGCAGAAGTGTCTCGAAATAGAAATTTGGTCCAGCATTTCTGTGAGATGTCAGCAATTTGTAACTGAGCTTTGCCTGGAGATATTCAACAGGTTGGAACTAATCCATTTCCAAGAGAGGTGAATCAGTGTCTAGCAATTCAGTAAGCCAGTTGCCCAAGTACTGGTTGCTAAAAATCTGTGCTGGTTGCTAAAAGTCTGCATTTCATTGCCTTCATGAGGGCAGAGTCCACCGGCACGCACAAGTGCATTCAAGGAGTCAGCCCCCAAAAGACTTGTTCAAGCTGGTGAGAACAGGAACTGTGGCTGTCAAGCAGAACATCTCAGGCTAGGACATAACCCTTTGTGAATGTGAGATGAGACACTGGGATTGGGTGAGGGGTGGGGAGGGAAAAGTGCTGTGTGAGCTAAAGAGCAATTTTGTCCCTGGGTGAATATAAATTAGCCCTGAGTAGGTTCAGGCTGCAATGAAAAAGATGGTTTCTGTCCATCCACAGGGAGCAGGTCCCAAATTAATGAGACCAGACGTATAGACTGTTACTTGAATACAGAGCCACATATATTTCTTTGTACATTATTCTGATTTTCCTGAAAGGAGAGGGAATATGAATTAAATATAAAGAAAAGCTCTTTTGTATCAAATTGGGTTATGATCAGAGATTTCAGAGATTTGCCACCAATTTATGGAATGAGCCTGGAGGGTTATTCAGGTTATTGACTTTCCTAGGACACAAAGGTCAGCCTCTTGTTTAGGATTTGAATTATTTTAAAACCAAAAAACTAAGAGCATCCCTTCCTGTGAGACTACCTGTAGGACAATTACTTCAGGTGGGATTCATCTTGCATATTAAGACAGCTGAAATTAGAGGTGAGATTCAGCCTGAGATTCAGACATCTAAAAGTGAAGGTGTAGTCCCTGCATGGGCTGATTCCTTCACATGGAATCAGCCACAAATGAAAGACTCTGGTCAGCTCTTTCTCCTGCAACACCCACAGCATTCCTGAAGGAGGAAAAGAAGACACTATTTTTACTAACAACATTAAAAACAACATAGTGAGGAGTCTTTTTTGTCTTTATTCACCAATGTGATGCTATTTAAACACAAAGATTAGGCTATCTCACCTAAGGTTCCATGTCTAAAAGTTACATGTCTAGTCCAAGTGAGTGTTCTAGGTTTCCTCTTGGATCAGTGGAGAGAGGCCAGCATTTCCAGAAGGTGGATTGGTGAGGCATCAACCTTTGGTGGTACCTTTGAGGATGTAGTCTTCATGACTTGCAGAGAGCTTACATTTTAGACAACCAGTGTTCAGTTCAGTGAATCCCATGTGTCAGCCTTCCGTGAAACCTGTTTTGTTTTAGTCCAGTTTTTCTTTACCCTTGTTTTTAGACTGGTTTCTGAAAGCAGATATTCTGTATTAGAAAATCCTATGAAAACCCCCTACTATTCCCTAGTATCCATGTTGACCATCTGACCATAATGCCCATTTTATCTTTTGTTACCCAGTGAACTAACGTGTGGGAACCATCCAACATTCTTGCAGCTGAGTCTATGGTGTGGTAGTGTCCAATGATGCATTTTCTTTCTCATCCAAGGAGGGATTTTGGTGCTGGAGACTGGATGGACTGTGATTCCTGTATATCTGACACCCCTCTATAGCCTACCTGAGAGAAACATCTGTGGTCATGTTGCAAAAGTGACTCATTATAGAGGAAATACACTGGCATGGTTGAACAAGACATGAGTGTTATTCTGATGTCACTCTTAACCTGTTTTTTAAATAAATAAACTCACTCAGTTTATGACTTTAGAGGAATTCCCATGACTTTAAATTTCCTAGGGATGGACCATTTTGTGATAATGGGTCTGACCTGAATCCTGAAAACACTCCAGATTCATCACTGAGTCTCACATTTGAGCTGTTTACTTGGGTATCTAAAATAGTTGTGCCAACCATTTCTCTCCCCTTGCCTGACTAAGGTACAGGTCCAACAGGCTGGGTAATGGATTGGCCAGGTCACTGATTTCTTGACCTTAGGTTTCACAATATCTCCAATGATTTCTAGGGTTTCACAGCCTTCTCTTGTAGTAAGTGGGATTCAACTCACTTAAATGGGAACATTTAAATCTTGGCATCTAGTCTGAACTGGTTATGTAGCTATTGCTCCAGAGGTTGATTCACTTTAAAAACCTACCCACGCCTGGACTGAGCTGCTCCCTAGAGAAGCCAAGCTCTCTTCATGAACTCTAGAGGGAGCCTGGATGACTGCTTTAGAGTAGGTACACAATTTCTAGACAGCTAAATGAGGTGATTAAAATCCTGCCATCCCTGTTTTCTATCTAGCAGTCGGTATTGCATTTCACTATCTCAGCAAAATGCAACGTTCAATCTCGTGTTTTATATTGGTTGAGAGGCTACTAAGAAAAAAACAGGTACCATAAATGAAACCCAATGGTGGTGGGGACCTTTATATACTGATGAAAGTATCCCATTGTCATTACATATTGATGGATCAATGAAATGAGGCAAGGACTGGTAAATATCAAGGACTGGTAAAAAAGAAATAATAAGGGAAAATTCCTTACAGCATTCATGAATGCAACAAAACTATGTATCAGTCATATTGAGTTCTAACCTTGCTCATAAAAAAATCAAGTTTATGACAGCTACTTTATAGCATTACATTTATTGGATTTTATTCCATGTGTTTTGACCCTGTCCATCTATCTGCTTGTCAGGTTTCTCAGCCCCTGCCCCAGTAATTTTTGAACCTGTTGCTCAGTTTTAAATAAATTTACCAGATGGATGAAAGTCCTGTTAAATACTACTAAGTTACTGCAAGATTTTTGAAAATACATTGCTGAGTGGAGAGGAAAAAATCCAGAAAAGAACCACCCTCAAGAGAGAAGCTGCTACGTGAAATTAATCACCCAAGAAACAATGGGATGGAGCTGCAGGAAACAAAAAGTTTTAAATTCTACTGTTTGCAGAGCTCTTTTTCTTTCTCTTTTGGTTAAAGCAGAAATTGTTTCCCTACATCAGTCCCAAAGTTCAATAAAATATTTTTGTTTGAAGGATGAGTAAGCTGCAATCAGACCACTGCGTTGTGGTCTGCTGAGTTTGAGTGGACAAAGCCTAATTTAGAAGCATGTCATAAAAGAAAACTAGAGAACCCCAATCCTAAAGTGAAATTTGCTTAAACATATTTTTAGTGGTTTTTTTTTTAGTGGTCACCTACTTTTGCAATGTTGATTTCAGCAACTTGAGTTCACCCATAACCCAGAAGCTTTGAGCTCTTGTTATTGGATGATTCTTGAGAAAACCTAAATATAAAGGTTTCCCTGAAAAGAAGATTCTTATAGGAGGGAAGGGAAAGGGAAGGGAAGGGGGGGAAAAAGGGGGAGAAACAGCTTTCAGGCTATATCAAATCTTCTTGATGCTGATCAGAACACGTATTTATTGCTTTCTGGAAATCAACATAGACAATAACAACACTGGAGGCTGGGAAGGAAGTGCATGATATGACCAGGTTTTCTGTTGACACCCTGTTCTTCATGCTGATAAATTCACAAAGGCTGGAGAAAGCTCTAACAAAGCTGAGAAGTATGTTACAACAGCACCTCACCGAGAACAATGTGTTTTGCTCAACACTGCAGTTCTGGTAAGATTTATGGCTCCTACTCCAAGAATTTAGCTTTTTTAGCAGATGAGTCAGGCAAAAAATGTCTTGCTTACAGATGGTGAGCAGAATCATGGAGAAATTAAGTGACTTGATGGGGTTATAAAAGCAGACAGTTGTAGAGCTGGGAATTGATCCCAAACCTCTTGAATCCTTGCCTGATGACTGAGAATAAGGTTGTCAATTAATTTTATCCCTGTGCAAGTAGAGCATCAAGTTTAAGTCTGTTATCTGGATTCCTGTTTCCCACATCAAAGAGCCATCAGCAGCTCCAGATGTTTTGTTTCACCTGGCTCACCCATATGTCTTGAGGTGGAATTTATCAAGCTTGGACTGATGTTTCTTCAGCAACTGTTTGCAAGTAAGCACTCAAAAGATTTGAACAATATGGTACACACAAAAAGGAACCTGTTAAGTTTGCCTTAGAGTCACTTTTGCCACAGTACAAGCTCTTTTTATAGATCATTAATTATATGGGCACTGTTGGACAGACAATGTGCCCATTCAAGCACTGTTGCAGCTGCCTTAATAGACATCTCAGGATGAGATTCCTCTCAATTAAAATTAAATCCTATATGTTAAGCATTCAGCATTTAATTCTAAGTTCTTGCTCCCCTCTAAGCCTTTCTCTGATAACTTTTTGGTCAAGTCATCACATTCATGCAGGCTGTCTTGAACCAGGATGGGAGGTTGATCCGTAATAAAACTGATTACATTTTCTTGAAACATCCTATATGGTTATCCCAGAAATGCCTGTGGCATGACTTGCTAAGATATGGGATAGGAGGTCATGAATAGGCAGGCAGATGGGCAGGAAGAGCATGAGACAGTGACAGTGGTGCAATTTATGATTCAATAGGATGGGGAGCAATGGCAAATGAAATACCCATGTCTGTGCCAATAGAGTATAAGTGCCCTGCAACCTGCAGAGAAAGTTAAGGATTGTGTTGCACCTGCAAGTGCAGATATTTGCAGAAAGCTCAGTGGAAAAGTTTAACTGGAGAACAAAAAAAAAGCTGGGTTACCTTGAAGAATACTTTTTTTGTGTGTGCCTGGTCATCCCACCCTACTCAACGTGAGCATCAAGTCACCAGGAGAAGACTTTCTATTCCTGTGTAACAGGAGCTGCAGGGCTGGGTCAGTATCACTTGTAACAGCATCACAACAACCCCATGCACCTCCCCAGGCTTGGGCAGAGTGGCTGGGAACTGCTCAGCAGATAAAGACCCGGGGGTGTTGGTTGACAGTGGCTGACAATGAGCCAGCAGTGTGACCAGGAAGGCCAAGAACATCCTGGTTTGTATCAGCCTGAGTGTGACCAGCAGGAGAAGGGCAGGGATTGTCCCCCTGTGCTCAGCACTGGTGAGGCTGCACCTCGAATCCTGGGTTCAATTTTGAGCCCCTCATGCCAAGAAGGACATTGAGGGGCTGGAGCGTGTCCAGAGAAGGGCAAAGGAGCTGGGGAAGGGTCTGGAGCACAAATGTGATGAGGAGCAGCTGAGGGAACTGGCGGTGTTCAGCCTGGAGAGAAGGAGGCTCAGGGGAGACCTTCTGCTCTCTGCAACTCCCTGAGAGGAGGTTGGAGCCAGGAAGGGGTTGGTCTCTGCTCCCAAGGAACAAGCGATGGGACAAGAGGGTATGGTCTCAAGTTGCCCAGGGGAGATTTAGGTTGGATCTGATGAACAATTTCTTCCCCAAAGAGCTGTCAGGGCCTAGCCCAGGCTGCCCAAGGCAGGGGTGAGGTCCCCATCCCTGAAGGCATTTAAAAGCCATGTAGGTGTGGTATTTAAAGTGTTTTGGCCAGTTCTTGGTTAACAGTTGGACTTGATGATCCTAAAGGTCTTTTCCAACCAAAATGATTCTGTAATTCTGGTCAGCACAAGCTGATAATATGTCTAAGTCAACAGTCTGTGGTGTAGGATGCGTAATTCCAAAGTCACAGGACAGATTTTTTGCGTAAGGATATTAAGAAGAAGAATTTAAATAATTGTGATTTTCAGTCTTTTGGAAATGACCTAGAAGAGTTTTATGAATGTCTTAGTAGGACTCTTTTTCCTTTGGATGAATTCTAATTTGTTATTAGGGGTATTGTTTCAAGCTAAGACTTAAGGGAATCTCAGATGGCATCAGACACCAAATTTCAGTCACCAGAGTCATGCTTCAGGGGTTTGTGTTGAATAGGCTACTTCAATCTGCCTCCTCCTGTAGACAAGTCTCAAAAAACCTGAGAAAATGCCAAGTTTTTGAAAACTCAGCCATGACTGTTGAAAAGAGATGAAATCGGAGACCAGAAGTAGCCACCAGAAAGGGTGGCATATACCAAACTGCAAGTCTGCTGTAGAGCTTTGAACATGATACTCCTTTGAATCACAGAATTGCTTGAATTGGAAAGGATCTTAAAGGTCCTCTAGTCCAACTCCCCTGCCATGGGCAGTGACATCTTCCACTAGACCATGTTGCTCAGCTCCCCATCCAACCTGGTCTTGAACATCTCCAGGGATGGGGAATCCAGCACCTCTCTGGGCAACCTGGGCTAGTGTTTTACTGCCTTCATGGTGAAAATTTCTTCCTTATATCTAACTTAAATCTACCCTCCTTCAGTTTTAAACTATTACCCCTCATCCTATCATGACAGGCTCTGCTAAAAAGCCTGTCCCCACCCTTCTTATAGGACCCCTTTAGGTATTGAAAGGCATCAATGAGTTCTCCTTGGAGTTTTCTGTTCTCCAGGCTGAAGAACGCCAACTCTTAGGACAAATTGAAATTTGTTTCATTTCTTTTATGAGAAAACTATCAGCAGACCTGTAGAGATGAACCCATAGGAGAAGCTGGCACCTGACTACATTGCAGCAACCCTTGTACCTTCTTACACCCTATGTCACCTGCACCTCCTGTGTAGCAACAAGCGTTAAGGACAACACCGTGGAAGCCAAACACTGAAAGCTGATAAAAGGTAACTGCTTTTCCACCCACTTTGATTCATTGAGTTCAGATGCAGGAGAGTTCATAGATAAACATGTCTTGGTCTGGATTTCAAGGAGCCTTCACTGGTGAGGTCATTTGAAAATATATGGGCTTGCACTAAGGGCAAAATGTAACCTGGAGTGAAACGACCCATGGTTTAGGGAAAGAAATCCTTCTTCTTGCCTCTGTGCTTAAGCCACCTTTCTAGGCAGTTAAGGAGTTGCTTTTTCTGAGGGACATCATGCCAGAGCTGCACTTTCTCTGAAGTAAGTGATGTGAGAAGCTGCTGGAACCACTAGATACGTGGTCAGCTTACCTTAAAGCAGTCCTTTCTCATACGTCAACTGAATGGAGTATGGATGGTCTCCATGCTCTTTGCCTGTGCCATATGCAAATGGATGCAAACTAGCATAGGTTGTGCTAAAACTGATTTGCATCCACGGTGGGGGTTGATAGAACGTGCCTAAGTGGTGACTACCTTCAGTAGCACCACCACAAAGCTCGCCATAACTTGTTGATCTGTGATAGTTTGTGAGTCCTCAGCAACACGAAGTGCCTGAGCTATCAGGTGGGGCATGTGCCCTGATCAAACCCCACAGATCCCACGTCTGCAGTGAAATGCCAAATTTGCTTGTAAAGAGTGGAAGGATAGAGTTGCACAAAATATTTAGGGACATGACTGTGTATCACCCCTGCCTCTGTTCTGGGAATTGCAAGTCAAGTTTGTAAATTAATTTGTACATTGCCATATGTCACCTGCAAGGATTCCTTAAGTTTGCTCTTTCCTCTAATACTGGCAAGATTTTTTTTCAGCACCTGCCAGTATCTATCCTCCTTTCTGTCATATCATGTCTTAGCCCTAAGGGAAAGGGCCATACCTGTAGATTGCAATTTCAGGTGATACACCAACAAATTGCTTGATCTATATGATGAAGCACGTGTTTCTGGCTGGCCAGCATCTGAACTGTTGTGACTACTGCCAAGCCTGCCGTAGCTGCAAAGCTGTTACAATATTATGACAAGCAGTTTTCAAATCCCCAGGCGCTTGTGAAATGCTAGGAAGATTATGACCCATGGCATCCCCTTCCCTGCTGAGGAAGATGAAAAAGAAAGAGCACAGTCGCCTTATCAGAAATGAATGGATGGTTTGTTATTAGCTAACGGTCCCCAAAGCAAGAAGCAATTAACAGTCAGCAAACTCCTACCATGAGTATGGTACAGGCTAATGCCCCAGGGGTACTTTTTTTTCTCTTTAAACAGAAATAAATCATGCACAACTGAAATACTTTCCTTCCTGCTCCTACTCTGATTGCACAGACAAGGGAGCAAGAAACCAAAGGTTTAGGGGAACTCCATCGCAGGGGATTGGAGGAAATCTCTCCTTAAAAGCTTTTAGAAACAGAATGCTTTTCTATTTTCTCATTGTTTGCAAAAAGCTGTGTCTCAGCCACCTGCATCCTGAGACAGGAGGTTTAGTGACAACTGTAGGATCCCAACAGCCCACAGGAGGAATGAACCAGTGTCATGTGGCTCAGCTCGAGGTCACCTTTGGAGGTGGGCAGTAACAATTGCAAGGGCCTGGTGGGTCTCAAAACATGCAGATTTACTGAGAAGGAAGCTGGGAAGGACAATTTTCTCCTTCTTTTAGCTTTGATGAACGATTTTGGGTGGAAACTAACTTATGGTTGAATGCAACACATACAAATCAGGGGAGGAGGACTTGTTCTCCTGGACTGCCTGAGTATTGGGATAGAAGTGATTGGGACTGAGGACACGCAGTCAGCTTAGCCCTGGTCTCAGTGCCTTGCTCCATGTTTCCCACTAACCCTGCTTTCCATGTTCCTGAAGAACTTTGTCCTCCTTGGTTGAAGTCTCCAACTAATTTCCTCCATTTTTGGGGGTTTTGTTTTGTTTAATGTAAAATTCAAACCATTCTAGAAAGCGATCTCAGATGTTTGACCTGAAACACAGAGGTCAACTCTTGGAGCTGAACTGTGATCTGTTAATTGTAATAAGCTGTTACTCTGCTGAGAGATGTGCCTTGTACAACATCAAACACATTGTGGGCTCATCAAGAATGCACTCTGACCAATTGTGATAATAAAGTATCTTGCCACGTTTAGGAATGACATCTATCTTACTTTACCCTTTTAATTTACATCACCCCTCCCAACAAACCCCAAACCACTGGAATTTCTGTAGCATAGCCCTGCTATTGGAAATTTGCTCTAAAATATATGCCAGCACTCTGGAGGCAATTGATGCAGAAAGCCAGAGAAGAAAATGTATGTCCCATCACCCCAGCATCACAGAAGTCATGTCCAGTAGTCAGTCAAAGTCCATCTGCAGGGCTTCTGTTATTTCAAGTCTTCTAAACAACCCCTCCTCTGTTACACTAATTGCATTAATTGTAGGCTGATTTTAAAAATAATCTGCAGAAAGAGAGCATGAAGCAAAGCTCAGTTCAAAAGTGTTTCCCACTCTTTCTAAACACAATGGAGGCAAGCCATGTGAAAACAAGGACTCTGGATCTGTTGGAGTTTGATGGATGTCTTTGATGAAGTACTCTCTTTTCACCCACCAGACTCTCTGCAAAGCCTGAGCTTAGCTAGGTCCATCCAGACTTTGTTAGATGTCTTCCTGATCATCCTGGTGCCCCCTTGAAATTTTGCTATGGGTATAGTGTTGCAGTGGGCTACCAAAAAAAAAAAAAAAACATGGATTTTTTTAAAAAATACATTGTTGTTACCCTGTTCAGAGTTCTAACCACCTTACCAACATACAGTTATTTTATGCTATTACAGTGATTCTGACACAGTCAAAATAATGTAATTTTTTCTAATTCCTATTTATAGTGCAATTGTAATTGCATTATTACATATAAACCTCCAATTATTTACCTGTTTTTCCAGAATCATATTCACCCTTTCCATGTACCATTACAAAAAGCCACCAGCATGTCAAGGTCTTTGCTAGGAGGAGTGCAATGTTGGCTGTGTGGGTTTCTTCCCCCCCAGGTCATGGTTCCACTAAGAGTTGCATTTTATTTATTTATAGAGGTATATTAATAACACTTATTTTTTCCCCTGATTGTCCTAAAAATTTTTTACAGAATGATTGCCAGCATTCATTTATTCCTCCATTGGAATGGTTTCTTTTAGAGTAAAGCCACATAGATGTACAAATCTAAGCAAACTTGAGGTTAAAAAACACCTTGAAAATAGATGATTTACTAAAATAAACCTCAAATCACAGTGTAGGTAATGAACACCTGATGAGTGGGTCATTTTCCCATTCTGTGTAGGACCAGTTAGACAAGGGTCATTTGAAGCTAAAGCAAGTTTCAAGCACAGCAAAACGTCCTTAAATAATTTTGCAAGCACAGGTGAAATGAAGACAAAAATGTGTTCAAACTCAGAGAAGTCTAGACAAGGCCTGATAAGCTAGGGTAATGTGCTCAGCTGTTTTCAGCCCCAATTAAATGTTGCACATACCTTCAAGAAGATGAAATTTCCCAAGAATGACATGGTCTTTGAAATGTATCCAGTAGCAGAACAATCTGTTCAAAAGATTCTTCTAAAGGCTTTATTCTGGTTCTTCTAGGAAGAAATTCTTTGCTGTGAGGGTGGTGAGACCCTGGCCCAGAGTGCTCAGAGAAGCTGTGGCTGCTCCTCCATGGCAGTGTTGAAGGCCAGGTTGGATGGGGCTTGGAGCAACCTGGTCATACAACATTGGGTTTGCCTTATGTAGCTTGCAGAAAATGGGAATAAATAAGTATTCCCCATATTTGGTAATATTCATGCTCTTACACGAACAAGGAACCTGAAGGATATATGAATGGAAGGGAACGGAACTGAAGCGATGTCACTTCAAAAGGTCCTGTAGTAAAGAGGTTGAAACACAAGGTGTTTCAAAAAGGGAAATCTTCTTGCCTGAGGATTTTCACAGCAGGAGTTACAAATCTTGGTAGTTGAAGTGGTCACACTTGACAAGGACTGTGAAACACAGTTTAAATACAGAAGTAGGAGATACTGTAACTAGAGCAGGTCAAAACTGAATGTTTCCATTTCAAGGCAAAATAGGAAACTACAATAAAAGCCAGATATGCTTCAGTTGAAACAAAAATTAGATTTTATTTTTTTTAATAAATGATGATCCTGAGAATACTGCTTCACAGTAATTGGAAACATTTAGTGGGACTGAGGTCAATACAAAGTTCACTTCAGAACTTGCCACGGGTAGACTGGGTGCTAAACTTCTAGCTGCTTGCTCACCGAAAGGCACAATGAATCCCCCATTTACCTTCAGTCGACAAAGAAATAAGTGCAATCACCTATTACCACTGCAGCTTTTCATACCAGTAGGTGTTGTTGCCACCTTATTTGAAGCAGGGGTGAATATGCAACTGTATTGCCCTGTCCTCATCACATGGAGGACATTAGGACTCCTGTACTTTGGAGAAAGGAAAAATCTTTGGAGAAAAATGGCTGTATGAATCACTCACCACGTGTGCAGGGAGGCTGTTACATTAAAGATGTGTTGAACCTCCTCCCAATTCTTCTGCAGACCCTCTCTTGGCATAACCTGACTTGGAGAAGCACTGGCAGCTCCTGATACGTTAATAAAGAACCTGACCTATTCATTGCTACGGTGTTTGAATTTATGTTTGCCTTTTCACAGATGAACTGTGGTTCAGTTCTCTTTCGCAGCTAAAGTTTAACTATCCTTGCAGTAAAAAAGCTGCTATTTTTTTTTTATCTTGTTAGAAGAATTTGGATTAGTGGAAAATGGTTTAAAATTAATAGAGTTTTTTTGTTGTTTTTTCTTTCTTTTTTTTTTCCCTTTAATCGACCTATGAATACTGTTTCAATGAGTATCCAACAAAGTGCAAACCTAGTCAGGAATGAATCTAGAAGACTGAGGACCAGCCACAGGATCACAAGAGTCCATTCTCAGAATAAGTACTAAATATAACTCATATTTTTTGTGCATGGTGGTTTCATAATGCATAAAGCTACCAACAGTTTCACCTTTCCTCCAATTTCTCATTACTCCTTATTACATTTTAAAATGTAATAATCTTAAAATGTAATAGTGAGAAGAGGTTCTTTTGAGCAGAACACTCTCAGTAATAAACTTGCCTCCTCCCTTGGCTCAGTTATTTGAGCATGACTCCATCTCTTTACATGTTCTGGTGGGGGTTTTAAGTTGTTTGTTTGTTTGTTGTTTGTTTTTTTTTTCTTTTTCTTAGTTTTTTTATATCTTCATAAAACAGACATCTAACACAGGTCAGACAAATCACACCTAGAAGTGCTGGTTTCCCACTATTGACAATAAAGACCTGTACCAATGAGCCTTGAGCATGGTGCATGAGTCTGGAGCTGAATCCCAACATCACTGCTTGAAGTTAATGTGGTGAATCTTGGCTATTGATTTGGATGAAATTGATGTCTACACTCTTATTTAGTCTTTGACTTGCAGCTACTCTAATATATGAGCTAATATTAGCTTCTTTTTGCAGTCTAGCATGCAGCCACATTAGATCTTGTCCCTGGAGACCACCATTTAGATGTATCCCAGGTTCTCTTGCATATAGAAAACAGAGTCATTTAAAGCATCAGGTCTGGGAGAACTGGAAGAATCAACAGGAAACTGCAACTGTCAAGATTTTTACATGCCTGTGAAAATTCGAAATTCATAACAAAAGGGGTAGGAATAGGATGCATCTGAGGCTGTGCTCATATCACAAATTCAGGTTGGATATTAGGAATTATTTTTTTTATGGAAAGGGTGGTCAAGCGTTGGAACAGACTGCCCAGGAAAGTGATAGAGTCACCATCCCTGGAGGTATTCAAAGAATGATTGGATGTGGCCCCCTGGGATGCGGTTTAATGGTGGACTTGGCAGTTCTGGGTTGATGGTTGGGCTTGATGATCTTGAAAGTCTTTTTCAACCAGAGTGATTCCATGACTGGCTTTCACAAGAGTCCTCTGTTGTAGGCTGATGGACAGGTATGTGGATTTGTGTGCTCCCACTTCCAATTATATCAGCAAAAACACTGCCAAAATGGAAACAGAGGGAAGAGAGATCCTCAAAGAGAGTAACAAGTCATGGTCCCTAGAATTGAGGAGGTAGTCTTGGTATTTCAATGACAGTTTGAAAGCTTCAGACACTTCAGAAAATTTTAACCCATGCCTTTCTTCTGGCTGTGTCTGTACAGGTAGATAAGGTTGACCAAAGATAAAAGGACTTGGTCAAGGACACAAAAGGATCCAGAGGTATGACAGGGATATACATCTGGGTTGGCTGAACTCTTCTGTACCTTCCTCTGCAAGAAGCAAGGATGTCCTTAAAGACACATACACATGTGCTGTTCTTTGGTCCTTTTGGTAAAATAAAATGTGAAGCAGCTGACAGAGACTGACCAAAATCTAGTTTGCCTGATGACTAAACATGAGATTTGTTTAACCAAATTCAAATAACGTGGATGTTGTTTTTGATTTATAGATCTCCAGAAGTCTTATCCAAACAAAATAATGTCAGTCTCCATCCCATATGTCAGCCAAATGCTCTCAAGACCCTGCTTAAGACATAGGAAGTTATTAATCGGTCACATTGTGACTCAGTATCACCTAGACTGGAACCAAACTGCTCCAGTCACTCAAAACTTCCTTCTGATTTCCAGCCTAAGTTTATGCTGGGTCACTCTTTAACCTCTCTTTCCGTGCCAAAAATGACTTTCAGCATAAATGAATAACTCCTTTCCTGGTGGGAGTTCTCTCCTCTATTTTTATTCCCCCTCAACCTTTATTTTGCTGGACTAAACATGCTATGTTGGCACACCCTTTGTTTTGCTCTTGTGTCCTTGTCTCCTGGTTGTGAGCACGGTTTGCGTGCTGTTCTGCTCTGGGGTGAACTAGCTAATTTTTGGCTGGGACATTGTAACCTAAGATGCAAACCATGCCCCTTGGTATGGAAAGAACAAGACATTCATTAGCATGCACTCAAAGATAATATATTCATAGCATTAATCACCCCTGACAAAACAGGCCATCCCTGCCCATGTTTATCCCAGGAGCTTATTCATGGAGCTATTTTTATATCTTTTCATGTTTCTTGATCATGACATTGGTAGAACTGGGAAGGTACATAGGGCAGGAGGTTCATAACTAAAACTACTCAAGCAGTTGTTTATCAAGATGTAGCTGCAGAAACTTTCTTAAATGTCAGTACAGGCAGAAGGTGATTCTCAAGGGTATTCAACCTGTCCTAAGGCGTTCAAGACAGCTCAAGCAAGTTGCTTGGTAGAGACCTTTCTTCTTCCACTGGTGCTAAGGGGATGGCTAAAGACTAAAGGTGGGATGAATTTAAACCAACTTCAGACATATACGGTGTCACTCCATCTGAGCTAGTGACCAATGACTATGGCTTTTCTATAGTCTGTGGGGAGGATAGGAGTTTGCAGGATTAGGAATAGGAATTTGCAGGATGTTTAGGAACCTGATTAATTTTTCATGTTTCCTCTTTTTCTTTGGGAAGCCTATTTCCGTCTATGAACTATGAAATATATAGGAAAGGTGAATAGCTCAAGTGTAACTATTGATACAAACTACCTATGTTCAAAAAACTGATTTCTGAAATGTCAAGAGCAGGGAAATATCTTCAGCTGAGGGATGGAGCACATTTCTCTACTTTATTACAGCTGCCAAGTCTCTTGCAATCACTACTTGATTCCTTTTGCCTATGTTCTTGAAGCAAATCTGCAGAACATCTCCTGCTGTTTTCCTTAGGCTGTGCTCCATCAACCAATCCTGACTGGCCCATGGCATTGCAAAGTTAGAGAGGCAATACCATGCCAGAGGGAGAAAGGAAATAAGAGTTCCCTCAGTAGGAACATATGTTGAAAGGGATCCCATGAAAAGATAATCCCTCACTCTCCATAGCTATCCAGATCTAAACCCCTTTTCTTACTGTATGAACATGGGTGTCTTCATTTACTCATCAAATATTCCTGGTAGGTCATCCAATGCAAAGATCTTACATGTTAGGAAAAATATATTCTGCAAGTTTGGTTTGTCCCATCTCTTGATGGGGAACTCTATTATCCACCCAGCCAGGGAAAGCTGCAGAAGATATGAAGTTGCTCAACTGGATTGCTTTGTTCATAGGACATACCAACTGAGATTCATCTTGCTCTATTTTATCTCAATTTAAGCTGCTCATGGTCTGAATTACACCTTTGTCTGTATTTCTACTTTTCTCATCACATGTGGACATTTCTCAAGCACTGTCTCACACCTTGACATTGCCCAGCAAAACTATGTTGAGGTTGCACAGTCCTGCTGTACCAAACTTGGGAAAACTTGGCTGAAAGACAGCCAAATTCTCCAAGCCAAAGGCTACAAAGTGCACAGTTCCTGGTATTTGTGAGTATTTCAATGATTTGTGGGAATCCTCGGGAAAAATCAGGACTCTGCCGTGAATTATCATGACAGCTACTGTGAATACACACAGAGGGATCTATTTACCTAAGGTAGATATCCAGACATTAGATATTTAATTCGAAGTTCATCACCTTGGCTTCCTTCATGATGAAAAAAGGGAAATTAGCATCTTCAGAAAATGTTGTTGACCTTGTGTTAGATGATTCTCTTAACACTGGACAAACTGTCTTTTAGACTTTTGACCTTAAGAGAGATTAATCCTCCCTTAATTGTTTCATCTAAACAAAACATCTAGACTCTCCTGCTAGAACTGCAAACGTCTGGAAGGATTTTAATGTTATTTTCAGAGCAAGAGCTATGTCAGGTGGGATAAAACATATGAAAATAATGGTTTCTTTTGCCATTGTTTTAGAAAGAGACCATTCAACAAGGTAAAGTAAACCTTGAATTTTATATGGCTAAAACTGAATGAGAGGGTGGTTTCCAAGCTTGTCTGTGGTCACTGGCAAGAATGTCATACTAACTCTCTCTAAGTAGTGCAGGAAGGTGCATCTCATTGAACTATTCCAGATGGTGCACATGACAATCCCTTAAAACAATGTGGGATAAAGATCATAGAACCATAGAATCCCAGATTGATTTTGGTTAGAAGGGACCTTGAAGCTCATTCAGTCCCAACCCCCTGTCATGAGCAGGGACACCTCCCACCACACCAGGGTGCTCCAAGCCCCATCCAACCTGGCCTTCAACACTGCCAGGGAGGGGTAGTCACAGCTTCTCTGGGCAATCTGGGCCAGTGTCTCACCACCCTGTCAATAAAGAGTTTCTTCCTAATATCTCATCTAAATCGTCCCTCTTTCAGTTTGAACCCGTTCCCCCTCGACCCATCGCTCCATGCCCTTGTCAAAAGTCCTTCTCCAGCTTTCCTGTAGCCCCTGCAGGTACTGGAAGGTGCTCTAAGGTCTTCCCATAATCTTGCCTTCTCCAGGCAAGATACAACATGGACAGAGGGAAAACTGTTGTCCTTTGGTGGTCCCTTAATGGTCTAATGGTTAGGACTATGATAGAATAAAGGTTGGACTTGATGACCCTGGAGGTCCCTTCCAACCATAGTGATTCTATGATTCTATGATTCTATGATTGGTGCTTCAGTTCTATTACTTGTACTCTTGGACTACAGGAAGCATCTTCTGTACTTTACCTCAGCAACATGGGCTGAAATATTGTAAATGATTCCAGGATGTCAGTAAGTTCTCCCTCTCAGAAAAGCTCAGATGCTTCCTGGCTGAGTCACTATTAACTAGTATATAAAATGTCCCAAGGACCCTGAAGGCAACTGCAACATCATAACATGAATTCTACAACTCAGTTCTCTCCCCTCTAATTGGGGTGGTTTGCCTGTATGGATACACACAAACGAGCACTAGGAACAGCTCTTAGCCCATGCTATTCTCCTAGTTGTGCATGGGCCAAGAACAGTTTCCAAAAGGCAGTTTGGAAGAAGAACTCTCTTTTTAAGGGATTAAGAGAACTTAAGAATATTCACACTGAGCCTTTACTGCCAGTTGGCCTCCGAGCATGATTCGTGCATGTTTCGCTCACTACCACAGACACAACCAGCCAGTGCAGAGCTCTGCAGGAGCTGAGAGCCACTTCTCCACCCAGAGGCTGTTCACTGGTGGTATTCAGGCTTCTGTGGTTCCTGGAAAAAAAAAAAAGACTGGCCACGTTCTTCTTTTGTGCAAGGCAATGCCTTCTGATGATTCCTGCTGAGGTGCTCAGAAAGAAGTCATTGTCTAAAATAAAAATAAAAATGATGGCAAGGTGCCCTCCCATGCAAAGGAAAGAAAACACAACTTTGGCTTCCCAGTGAATACCACCCTGACTTCAGCAGTGACTGACAGCTGAGGCAGGCATGGGTTGCAATTGTGAAAGGCTTTCTGAGCCGTAAAGCCATGGACCAACCACATTCTTTATCACTGAAAGAATAATGAAGGATGGGATGCTGCTGGGTGATAGAGCAGTGAGACAGATTGCTAGGGCTGCACATGTAGCGATAGCTTCCCACAGTAATTTTTGATCCGAGACTGCTTTCCGGTTGCTGACAAAAACTATCTTGTTTAGAGAACATTGACCTTCAGGCTGCAAACAGCTAGTGGTTTCATGGCTTCCAGAAGGGAAAGGCTTGGGAGTCCACGTCCTTTTTGGACTTACTAAAAATGTCACAATGGAAAAGAGGTATTGGAGGTGGGGAGATGGTTTCAGCATTCAGTCTTGTGGTGTAAGGGTGCATTTCTTACTGAATCACAGTATCATAGAATAGAATCATCAAACCACTTCGGTTGGAAAAGACCTTTAAGATCATCAAATGCAGCCATTAATCCATCATTGCCAAATTCACCACTAAACCATGTCCCTAAGTGCCACATCTTCACGGCTTTTAATGCCTCCAGGGATAATTTCCTGATCCAGCTCCCTGTATTGTCATACTGATGGCACAAGAGGACCATTCCTTTTGGCAGCAGTGTGGACTTCAAATTTCTGTCAGACTGCAATCTTAAAGTAAAGGAAATAAAAGACTTTCTGTTTACAAAAAATAGATGGAGGCCAAGAGCCAAGGCCAAAGGGTAAGAACTCTGTAAGACTGCTTTAAAGACTGAAGGCAAAATGCAGCCAGCGGGCTCTGAGTGGAGATACCTCCCCAGAAGAGACAAGAAGAAAGCCTGCAATATTTCAGTTGTGTAACAGAAAGGCAAAATGTTACGGAAAGCAACTTCTGAAGTGGTATTGAAAAGAGATTAGAGAAAACCCTGGAGCATAAATCCAGTCCTAAGGTCCTGACCTCCTCAAACTGGTAGGACACATTCATGGGAAATGTAGCTCTAGCATCTTGTTTCTTCTACACTTTCCTCACTGTCTGCTGTCAGAGAAAGGATTCTGGATTCAGTCACCTGCCTTGACTGGATTTTCCTAATTTCAGTTTGTAGACCTGTAACAAACAATTTAATAGAGGAACAATCTTGTTTTTCTTGGTGCACTCTGATACACACAAAGTTTGGTGCTTGCACCTTAAAATACAGGATTTGCATTAATGGGTCTCTCTGCAGACACATTGAGACTGTTTGAAATCACAGTCTACCTGCATGCCCCTTTCCTCCCTTGCCTCATCTCCCTTAAGAGTGAATGCTAACCAACTTATTCTCCTGCCAAAACAAAACACAGTCCATTTCCAAGCAGGTCATGTTTGCTGCACTTAATGTGATGAGCAGTGCAATGTGCATGCATATGTGTAGGCTATATAAAAGTTATCAATGAGTCTCTTGTTGAATACGAAGATTTCTGAATTTCTCCATCCAGAAAAAATTTCCAAGGAACAGAGAAGAAACCAGTAATATGGGAGAGATGATTTTTCTACATCACTCAGTATCCTCAACCTGTATTTTCTATCTCCAGGCCATATAATAAGCTAATATTATAGGCGTTGAATTGATTTGTCTTTGACTGAATCACAGCAGGAAAAGACAAAGTATTAGTTCATTGAGTTTGCTTCCTTTTTGGGCATTTGAAAAAAAAGGATGTTATTATGGTGGGAGACTAATTTAAAGTTAACCTGAGGTCAAGCTGTATTTTGCTGGATCTGAAATTGTAAACATGCCCGGTTTAAACCAAGAGGCAGTGTGGAGTTTGCTCTTGCTTCCTGTGGATAGTGGGACCAGAGGTTATGAGAGAGAGGAAAGCTGTGTCAAAAGTCAGCGTATGTTAGTTCTTGTTTGACTCATATTGGTGTCAAAACCAGGAAGGTTGGTCCTGTGGGTTTACGAAGTCCGTTGTGCTTATTCATCCTCAGGAGTATGGTAGAAAAAGTCCCCGCAGCCCTGTTCCTTCATAGAATCATAGAATCATTATGGTTGGAAGGGACCTCCAGGGTCATCAAGTCCAACCTTTATCCCATCATATTCCTAACCATTAGACTATTAGACCATTCAGCTGCAGTCCAAAGAGATTACTTTGGAGAATGGATTGACAGCAGCACTGAGGAGAAGGACATGGGGGTGTTGGTTGATGATAAGATCAACATGAGCCAACCATGTGAGTTTGCAGCCCAGAAAGCCACCAGGATCCTGGGCTGCACCAAAATCAGCGTGAGCAGCAGGGTGAGGGAGGGGATTCTCCCTCTCTACTCTGCTCTCATGAGATCCCCACTGCAATGCTGGGTCCAGTTCTGGGGTCCCCAACATCAGAAGGACATGGAGCTGTTGGAGCAAGTCCAGAGGAGGCCGAGGAGATGCTTGAAGAGCTGAAGGATCTATAATTAACATGCTGTTAATTTCAACAAGTGAAAGAAAGTATTTAGAAGAAAGAAAGAAGTATTTAGAAAGTATTTAGAAGAAAGAAAGTATTTAGAAGAGACTTAACTGAGTAGTAAAATTACTAACAGAAAATTGGTTCTCTCCTGGGTCAAACCAGGACACATGCCTATGCACTTATGTCTTCTAGAGTTTGCTAATCCAGAATCACATCTGGGTGATTCTATTGACACTGATCTACCTGCACCTGTTAATGTAAATCTAGTATGGGTTCAGCCCCTTTAGTTACAAGGACTCTTTTTCTGTTGAGCCTTGCCCTTTATAGGATCACATCCTGGTTTTTGATTGCTGCAGCACTGCTCCAGCTAGATTCTCCTTTAAGTGCACTTTGCAATGTTTTGGTCTCAGAAAGTAATCTCTGTGCTTATTTCTACAGCTCTTCTGTTCCTCACCTGTTGTACAAATGCATTGTGATTGAAAACTGCCATTCTTTGTGACACGGGTTTTGTTTGCAGACGACACATCTGCATAAGTGAAATGGTGGCCACACCTTGAGTGCTGGGTTCAGTTTTGGGCCCCTCACTCCAAAACAGACATTGAGGTGCTGAAGTGTGTCCAGAGAAGGGCAACAAAGCCAGTGAAGGGATTGGAAAATGTTTTATGTGGAATGACTGAGGGAGCTGGGGGTGTTCAGTCTGGAGAAGAGGAGGCTCAGGGGGGACTTCATGGCTCTCTACAAATCCCTGAAAGGAGGTTGGGGTGAGAGGGAGGTCGGTCTCTTCTGCCGTGCCCACAGTGAAAGGATGAGAAGGAACGGCCTGAAACTGCAGCAGGGGAGGTTCAGATTGGACATGAGGGAAAATTTCTGCTCTGGGAGGGTGATTGGGTGTTGGAATGGATTGCCCGGGGAGGTGGTGGAGTCATCATCCCTGGAGGTGTTCAAGAGGTGTCTGGATGTGGCACTGGGTGATGTGGGTTAGTGATGATGGAGGTGGGGGTTGGACTGGGTGAGCTTGGAGGTCTTTTCCAAGCTCGATGATTCTATGATATCATGGTTCTAATTGTGATGGGGGCTCCATTCCTGCTCTTTGCTGTGCAGAAAGAAAAGGAAATATTGGGTACAAAACCCAAGCACTTTCTTTAAGAGAACAGAATGTTGGTGATGAAAATGTAAATACTATGTCAGATAAAACTAGTCTGGAGGAAAAAAGGGAGACAGGTAAACTAGTTGATGCTAATGGATGAAGAGGGGAAGGATGGTCCAGCTGGTGATGTATTACTCTGGAACCTGTCAGACTTCTGTGAACAAAGGTATTAATGATTTTTAAGATATTACCTCTGCTCCACTGGGTCAGCACAACTGATTACATGTGCTCGCTTGGTCTGGTCACTAGAAGTGTGAGTAGTTGCTTTAAATCCCTCTTATATTGTGATCTTCCTTGTTCTATAGATGGTCATTCATCTTCTTTCAAGTTCTATCTGTGGAGTTGATGGGCTGCCCTCAAGGTGTGACTGTTTCCCTGTTGTCATTTTATCAAGCAGTTTTGGTCACTGTACACTGTGAACTGCTCAGAAGGTTTAAAACCGATGGAACCAGTAGATCAATCATCTTAACCCTGCTTCAAGACAGGACAGAGTTTATCCTGATGAGTCCTGCTCTGAGTCCAGTAACAGCCTTGTGACTTGTGCAGAACAGTATCTCATTTTGAGTTGAAAGATCAACAGATCAAACCTTCTTTTTGTTAAATGGTAAAGGTTAAGCTTTTTCACTCCCTCAAACTACAAAATATTTTCTAACTTTTTCTAAAGTGCTATTGAGCAGCTTTGTCTTTTCTATGTTATTAGACATAGCTTTACTCCTTCTACCCACAAATAATTTGCCACAGATACACTTTAAAAGCTTTTTCAAATAGGTCATCTCAGACAGGAATCCTCTAGGCTTTTAAACATTATTTACCCCTGTTCACTTCAAAGTCTCATACTTCTATTCTTTGTTTTTCTTTTTTTTTTTTCATTTATTTTATATTGATTTTCTGACTCTTTCTGGTTTTACTTTGCCATCTGTCCCTGTGAAATCACACCTCTTTAGATAGCTAATAAAAAACTCCCAGAGTTCATGTACATTTTTTATCTGCTATTCCTCCTCTGAATCAATTTTACTCATTAATCTTTCCAGACCAGAGACAAGAGGCCTTTGAGAAGTACCAAAGATATAAATGATGAGTTGAGACACTTGCATTTTCCTGTAGGATTGTTATCAGGCTATGATCACTGATTCCTGAGAAACCACCAAATTCCAGTTTGGTGAATAATTAATCTTTGTTACATAATGAGTTCCAAAATCAGCTTGTGTTACATGTGTAACCTTCCAATGCTATGAAGTGACCAGAAGAAACTTTTGTGATGCTTTAGCTGTGTTTTCATGTTTCATTAAGCACTGTGGAGAGCAGAAAATACCTTTACTCTCTTTATGTGCTATTCTGTTATAAAGAAAGTCAATCGATTCCTTATTTGTGCATTTGGCTGCAGATCTTGAACTGGTGGGTCACAGCCCCAACCAGTTGACTTAAACACACAGAGAAGTTACCACGACTCTCACTGACATATGGGATTTGGTTGCCCACAAATGAGCATCCTATGTCCCTATGCCTAAGGTACATCCATAGACTCAAGGTACACGAGAAGCGTACAGAAGGTTGGCAGATGTGACCGAGGTCCTGCAGAAGATCTGCACCAAAGACACTAGGCAATAAGTGAAGTTTAGAGCTAAAGAGCTTCTCAGTTGATAACGATAACTACCTTTAAGCACAAGCTTTTGTTTAAGGGAAATCAACCCCGTGCTTATTGTGGGGGAAGAACTGCAGAGAGCCCTCACTTATGAGTCAACGGGCTGTAGTGTCTATTCTGTGTTTCAGAATTTGTTCATGTCTCCAAACATTATTTTTTTTTGTGATCCCATGGGATAAAGTTGCCTCCTGATTAGGAGATGCTCAATGTCTAGCTTTGGTCTTTGTGTTTCTCCTGTCTCCTCACATTTATTTCATCATGCCGCTTTTGTTTGCTTTGGGAAAATTGCAAAACAGCTGAGCAGCTGAAAATCAGTGGGACTCTTCAACAGGCTTTGATGGGGTTTGGATTAATCAAGTGAGAACTAGTGGTAGACTGACAGATTCAGCTTTGGCATTAATCCTTTTGGTTGAAATGGCTGGCTGACTCTTGTAATGTATGTCTGTTGTTTCTTTTAAGTGTTTTTACTTAACTATTCAGAACTGAATAAACAGCTCCTGGAGGTGAAAGAAAAGCAACAAACTATTTATCGTTCTTTATTGCAAGTAGTATTTTTTCATTACGTTAATACCCAGTGGCTTTGCTGAGTCAGGTGCTACAAAATCATGGGCTTGGAAATACAATTTCTGATTAATTCCTGAACAGACAGTGTAGCATCACTCTCAGTCCCAGATGGGGACTTGAAACACAACAAGATTTAATGGAAATCAAAGACTTGCAACAGTCAGTGTAAGAATCCGGGTTTCCCCTTCTCCAAAGTAGAGGTTCTGGGAGATTGGTGACTCAAATAAGGGCAAGCTGGACCTTTCTGGACACTTTTGGATACAGAAAGGCTGCAGGCTTGTTGAGCTGTATCTCCTTATCCCTCCTAGGACAATCAAACATCATGGGGTCAGCAATGAACAACCAGTCATTCAAACATGGTTAGACATACTGTTGATACCCTCCCTGGCAGTGTTCAAGGCCAGGTTGGATGAGACTTAGAGCAACCTGGTTTAGTCAAAGGTGTCCCTGGCCAGGGTAGAGGAGCTGGAACTAGATGATCTTTAAGGTTCCTTCCAATCCAAACCATTCTGTGAATCTATGATTCTAAAACAGATACCTGAATCAAGGACATGTCTGACTTTTTTCTTTTGATCATAAAGGAAGCCCAAGAGGTGAGATGTACCCAACTGATTGTGCACCTACAGCCAGGCAGAGAATTTTCTGTTTGCTCCTGGGGGGCCTGTGCACCATGAAGTGCCAGACTTTCCCACCGTCATTGCCATAATAACCACAATTTTCAAATTGGTCCTTCCACAGTGATTACAGCTGAAGTCTGGTGGTAGTTGAGTTTTTTGTTACCCATGGGTACAATAAGGCCAAAATATAAAGAAGCACTGTCATTTTCAGAAGATATTTGCATTCCTTGCCCTGTCCTTTTGCAAGGAATAATAATGCCAGAGTTCATTTGTAGCAAGATGAACGGCTTCAAAGGGTTCCCAATAAAAAACAGCCTCATGTGGGGTTGCTGCATATTTTAGTGGGAGGTCTGGAAGAAATATGATCCCCTCATCTTAGGCTGCCAAGTGTGGGTAATTGTCATACACTGAAGATTTTAGATAGGGATATCTTTGGAAGTTTTTGTCCAGTCAATAGACTTGCAGCTATTCTGCAATCTCCCTTTACTGTAGCTTTAGTTGTTGTGTCACAGAAACAGGGTTTTTCTAGAGCATCCATAAGGGAGCAGCTAGCCTCCCATGTACAACTTGGCAGAAGAAGGCTGTCCTGATAAGAACAGAAAATGCAGAGAAATTTTCCAACCAGCCAACATCACCCTGAGAAACACTCATTCACTGAGTCTAGCATAGTTTGTTCCAAACATCTCAAGTTTGATGAACTTCTGCTGAAACCATAGGACCCAGAAGGCAGCAAAACAGAGGATACTGCCCCAGAACTGATATCCAGAACTCTTCTTATGCTAGGTGTCATGAACTCTATATAAGACATGTAGAAAGAACTAAAGCAATAGCAGCTCCTGTTTCGGGACACGGGTTTGATGCTGAAGTTCATCCTCCAAATTTACTCCTACAGGAAAGGATCTCCATGAGATTTCTGCATGCTTGGGAATGTGGAATTTGGCCTTCAGGCATTGAAAGGGGTGTTAAAAGGGGGTGAGCATTTTACCATGCCTTTGTGTGTGTGTTGGTGTGCTACTAACTGATATCCTTAAGCTCTTACTGTCTCCATAGTGGGAAGAGTGACTAAGGGTAGGGAAAGAAAAAAATCAGTCTGTTCCTTTATCTAACCATGTCCTTAGTATGAACTATCTACACATTTCAACCTTTTGTATCAAAATCTTGAAGGGTAGTATAAAACAAGCACAAAAACCTCAATGGCCACAAAATAAAACAACAACAGAGTCGTGTTTTCTTCTTTGAACCAGTCTCCTTCCCTCCAGCAACAGAAAGTCTGAACTAATTTATCGCATCATTGATTTCATAACACGAGATTAGAACTTTTCATGTATCTGACATCTGAAGAATAACTTCCACCCACTGGAGTGGGACCCTGCAGTCCAGCCACTGATGTGGTGAGGATAACAGGGAAAAAGGAGGCAAGAACTTGAGGTATTGCCACACTTTTTAATGAGGATCCTGCTCTAAATCAAATCCATGCACACTTCTGAATTTCAGATTACTTTTGTTCAGTGCTCAGGTCAATGGGACTTCTATGGTGAGCTTCAAGAGGCGAGAATCTAGCCATAAATGAGTTGTCCTGCCTTTCCAATCATGGCTATTTCTGTTCTCACAATCAAGATCCAAAACTTTTACCATGCCCTGGTCTCCTGATATTCCATGTTAGATTTCTGCAAACATAGTCTCAGCCCCAGCTAGAAAGCTCCACCTGAGTATGACCAGCGTATTAGGATACCATGAAATATAGCCACAAAACCTGCCTGTCAGCCAACTGAGTGATGGAAAGTTGGGCAAGGTGTGGAATATACTGTGTTTGAACCCAATACAGCAGGTTAATAAAATCCTGAATGGCATGATGATAGAAACTTGGGCAGTGTTCCTCATTGTCTTTTGCACCACCAGCACTTCTGCAATCAAATGAAAGTGCTGGGGTAGCAGGTTCTGAAGAAGCCAAAGGAGACCATTTTTCATATGAAGCATACCTAAACTGTGAAACTTCTTGTTGAAGACAGTGTAATTGCTAATTTTTTAAAGGGTTTCATCAGGTAGACAAACCCCAAAAAGGTCACTGCCTCCCAAATGGAACCTTTCCTGCAGATATGAGAAGCTGTGACTGCCCCTCCTTGATGGTGTTGAAAGCCAGGTTGGATGGGACTTGGAGTAACCTGGTGTAGTGGAAGATATCCCTGCCCTTGGTGGGAGGTTAGGATTAATGATCTGTAAATTCCCTTCCCACCCAAACCATTCCATGATTCTATGATTCCATGATTCCAAATCTTTGGCAGAGTCAAACCTTCAAGTTTGTTCTCCTGATTTCCTTTCTCAAGCCTAGGATATGAGGATATGGTCCTGCAGAGTAATGGGCACCATACTTTTACATTCTGATCCCTGAAGTTCTGCTTCTCTAAGAGGATTTCAAAATCAAACAAAGGAGTACTTTAATCCTCAGAAAACTGAGTCCTGCTGCAGAGCTTGGTTGATGTGATTGGATTCTGTGATTCTGGATTCTGTGATTCTGTGATTCTGTGATGTGAGGCCAGAAGTCATCCTTCCTGAAGTGATATAAAACTGACCACCAAGATCTTTGGACATTTCTGCCTGCTTCAAACCCGTGATTAGAAGGAGCCCCCTGGCTCACTGAGTTCAGAGATTATACTGTAGCCCATAATTTACATTTTCCAAGGAATTTATCAAGATGCATCTTACATAAATGTGGAGATTTTCCCTTTTGTGTGACATCCATGGCTCTTTTGAACAAAACATAATATACTGGCATTTTTTTCCCCTTCTGTTAGACATTCTGATTTTCAGCCAAACTGGATATTTTTTATAAAGTGCTTGATATGACAACGGCTCAAGCAGGAAACTGGAATGACTGGTCCAAGCTGATCACAGTGATTGATATGTTCCTTTGTTTATTTAGCACTGTCATTAGCAAACAGGAGAAAGAGAAAGGCTTTCTGATGGGGTTGTTCTTGTGAAACTGGAGTGGAAACTAAGCACAGCCCCAGATGGGAGAGAGATGCCACAGAAACAGATGCTATTGTCTTCAGAAAGTATTTCTGCCTTCAAATATAGCAGCAGTAAAACCAAAGCCCAATGGGATATGAAATGGTTGATGTTTTGCCCTTCTTTCCTCCCTTCTACCCTCCATTCCTTGCTTGCTTCTGTCTCCAAGATGTGTAAATCAATGCAGGTTTGCTATATAAGAGGGAAAATGCATGTGGAACAGGATTAATCAAAAGACTGATAGTTCAAGGGTTTTAAGACAAGATCCTGCTAGTCAATGGACTTTGTACCCGTTCCCCAATTAAAAAGGGAGGTGCAAAGGGGTAGTTGAGTTACTTGCTTGTATGTGGGGGTTTTCTAAGGAATATTTCCTGTAGATATTTGAGAATATCTGCAGGGGGGAAGAGAAGACCTGGAAAGCAGTTTTGAGAAAGAGGAGGAATTTTGGACTCTGTAAACACTGTCAAATTAATTCCACTAAAGATACTTGCTTTCAAGATTAGGCTTGATTTTCTTTCTGAGCCAGTGCTGCTTGCCAGGTTTACTAGGAGATGCTCCTAGAGGATGCTGAACTTTAATAGCAGCCAAAGATCTATCACAAAAGCAAGGCAGGCATCCGAGAGATATTCAGACCTTTGTGGGTGTAAATCAGCAGAACCTTTGGATGAGAAAGAGGTATTTAGTTGGTATCTATCAGCTTAATCTGTTTGAGGTCAGTGAAGGTAAACTGATTTAGCTCAGCTAAGAATTTGGCCCAAGATGCTGTGTAAGAGTTATGGGAAACAGAGATACCTTCAGCCCTGGGCTGCAGGGTTGGTCAGACCCAAGGGCTTAAAGCAAAAGGACAGAAAAGGCATCAAACACTCTAAGAGATGATAACAGCTGTCCAGGGAGAGTTCATTCTTCTTAGAAATGATTAGCTCATGCTTTTGGCAATTTTTCTTGGAAAAAAATATGGACCACCTCTCTTTTAATGAAGCAGAGGAGTGATAAAGGAACTGCTGTGTGAATGGTTAAAGAAACTAAATCAATCCCTCATTTTTGGCAAGTGAAGAAGCCAGTTCATGGAGGTTGGACACATTGCAAATACTCTGCTTTGCAATACAGCTGGGTCCAGAACTGCTACGTCCCAACCTACTGATGAGCTCAGTAAGGGCTTCTTTGAGTGAGTGCAAGCCTCTGAAAATCTGTAAAGGACTGGAGTCTACTTTGATACAGCAGGTCTTGGCTCTCTTTCAAGATGTGACAAGACCATGCAACAGCCAGAAGAGCCCACATATTTTGGCTCAAAGTTGGAAGCATTCTTGGATTTTCAGAATTTCTCTTTTATTTTTTAGATACTTAGAATTTGGGTAGGACCCCTATCCTCTTAAGATATGTCCTCACTGAACTATTTCCATTTTCCTCATCTCTTGAGAGCTGCCTGGATCTTTAAGTGCCTGAAAATCTTTCAAGACCCATGTGGAGGGTCTAAAGAAGTGTTTAGTCTAAGCTTCCAACCAATAGAAACATCCCAACAATGGACAGAGATATTTCCAAAGCTGAAACAGGCTGTTATATCTTTTTTGCTTCCACGCTGAGATAGTTTTCCATTTTATGTGTGGCCTTGCAAGAGTTAATTGTATTCATTGCTACTAAGCATCCTCCTTTATTCTATGCAGCTGCTCTGCTTTTGTAGGTAGATTTTCTGTTCTTAGACATGCATTTATCTGAGTTATTCCAAAAATAAAGACCTGGGCAGAGGTCACCTTGACTGGACTGACTTTTACCTCTTCCATATTGCACAGCATGAGCTGTACCTAATGGAATCAGCCATTCCAGCTGGATTATGCCAGAGTCTGTTAAAGGAGCAATTCCCTGCATCTGCCTTTTCCAGCCTGACAGTTCAAATTAATATGATTTAGAATCACGACTCCTTAAGACAATGTCATTATCCAAAGTAACCAGCAATGCTCAGTATTTGAATAATTGCTGAAGTGTGATGGGCTGCCACATAAACCTGTATCTCCTCTTGCTGTGTCCCTGTGGCACCTCGAGTACTCTGGTCTGGTGATAGTGTGTGCTTTTTGTACCAGGTCCTAGGACTAAAAGATATTAGTTTTCATTTGAATTAATTTTATCTCAGCAAAAAAAGCAATTCTATGCCTACATGGGACTGGGAGAGGTTTTCTTTTTTTAGATTTGACTCCGGGTAGTAAAAGCATTATAGACTTGGACTTAATTAAACAGGAATTAAGGGCAGGAATTAATATTCATTATGAGCAAAAGCAAGGAAATAGTCATAGAGAAAAAACCCTTGCTGGCAATCTCATTTTTATTTATTATTATTTTTTAACATGATCCAACTTCCTATTCCCAACAGAAGCAAGCAGAAGAATTTAAGGACTTGTGTCCAGGAGAATGACAAAGCACTATTATTACAACTGTTTGGGGTTTTTTTAATACTAAAATGCATTTCCAGTTTTCTTTGTGTTCGTTTAACAGGTTACTAGAATATCTCTTGGTATTGGCTAAACACCAATTTATTGACATTTGTGCCATTCATATATGTGCAAGGTCATTATGGTCATGTCTTTTGGGATTGCAATGGTTTTCATCAAAGCCTTTGAAGTCAAGTCAACCTAAGCTCATTTCCACCTCACCACCAAGTCAACATCATCCAACGCCAAAGCATCCAGAGCTACCCTAAACCCATTCCAACCTAACAGATCACCATAACAAAAGGCTCTATTGGCTTTTACATTTTTCCTGGTCAATAACTCCTATTTTGTTTCATCAGCTAAAAGACTTTCTGCCTGGGTTGTCCACTAAGGACCCAATTTTTTTCCTACTTTTCCCATGGCAAAAGTCTTTATGTGGCTACAAAGGTTGTCTTATGGGACATCACAGATGTTCCTGTTGCTTTGTATTGTAGCCTCTGTGAAGATGTGGCAGATCCTAGGACTTCAAATACATGGAGATATTGCTCTGCACATCTGCATGTCCCCTGTGAGACTGCCATCACATTCCAAGAGCACTTTTCCCCCCTTATTTCTGTTGAACAAATGTCAAGAGATGGCATACTTCAGCAGAAATATTCCATAATTTAACAGTGATAAATGCAGATCAGAGTTTTGTTCTACATCAAACATAAAAGAAGAGAAGCATTTTCTCCTACAATTCCCATTCCTCTAAATAATAGATTTTTTTCCCCTTTATTCATATTTAATTTCCTTTGAACGTATTAATAAGCACAAGGTTCTTTCTTTCTTTCTTTCTTTCTTTCTTTCTTTCTTCCTTTCTTTCTTCCTTTCTGTCTTTCTGTCTTTCTTTTTCTTTTTCTTTCTTCCTTCCTTCCTTCCTTCCTTCCTTCCTTCCTTCCTTCCTT
>VZRW01004091.1:156437-220649 GCA_013398125.1 Aegotheles bennettii | reverse complement strand
TTAATCTTTTTTTCTTTTTTTAAAATACTCACAAGAACCAGTGAACCTACTGATACTGTTGTTTTTTCTGTTCTTCTTGTGATTCCCAGGGCAACAAAGTCATCAAACTCCTCTTCTCGACTCTGCCCTTTGGTAGTAGGAACCCTTCAAATAACATCAGTCACCAAGTGGAATTCCACAGCGTGTTGGGAAATCCTCTATTCTCAGAAAAAACATCCTCAATTGCTCTGATCTTTTTGCAATTCTGATAATTACCCTCTGTGAGGAGATCAAGAGCTAAACAGGGTATTAGTAAGTGCTATTCCCCAAGTACTGTTATCCAGTTTATAACTGATTTAAACAGTACTTATGTACTCAAACCTTATGCACTCCTCTTATTGATTTCAACTCAACATTGTTAACACTGAATTTTAACCATTGAGTTTTAACACCATGTGCCCTTTAGTTTCTTTTAACAGCAGCATCACTGTTTCTGGCACCTCTGTAGCTCCTCTCAGTCTGTTCAGCTTAAAAGTCTCATCTACTTCCAGCCTGCTGCAGTGCCATGTGTTGTACCTACAAAACCTTTTATTGCTCCTTTCTTCCCCTGAGCACACTTTCGTAATGCATTTCTGGCTCTCTGTAGTTCAGTTATCACTTAGAGCCAAAGAAGCTGACAACCCTCTGCTGTGCTCATTGCCAGAGTTTTGAGAGAAAATAAGAGTTTTGTGTAACATAGTGGAGTAGCTGATTCCCACTGACTCACACCGAGCTGAGGTAAAGGCTGCACCACACGCAGATGATCTAAAAATAATGACCATGAGAATCTCCAACAGAACGGTCGCACAGTTTCCACTGTCAGTTCAAAATGTTGGCCTGGAGGTTGTAAAAATGGTCTAGGCTCATTGCAAATAATTTATAAGGTCAGACTTCAAAGGGACAAGCTCTCCTGGACCACTGTCCTCTCTCAGAATGGTTTACAATCATGCAGACACAGGTGCATGTGGTGTTGGGTTTTTGGACTGATTGGGCTGATCCATGTTCTCCTGTCTCACCAGAGCTTCAGTGAAGAGGTCCCCTTCTGAATGGCCTGGCCTGGCTGTGTGTTTTGGCACATGCCAGACTTAATCAAGCTACCCAGTGGGTATCTGGACTTCCTTTCCCCTCATCTCAAGGCTGTCTCACTCAAGACTTTTAGGACAGATCTTTCTGCTGTGGTCATGTGGGCCATGTAGACAATGGCCACAGCTCCTTCATCTATCCCTTGAATCCTTCTGGCCAGGTGGACACCCAATTTCATTCCAAGGCTATTCTACGCAATCTGAAATCCATGTTCAACTGATCTGTCCTTGATCCTACTGCAAAGGGCAGAGCATGGAAGGGGGTTAAAGAGATTCTCTGCCATTTAGGGAGTCTCATCCCTGTTGTTTCGTGGGACAGGAATTCATCAGGCAGCAGTACAGCCTCCACACCCACCCACAGCGTGAGAAGATCCATTTTACCCATTCAAAGAAGGCTTTGAAATAACACCATGAGTATTTCAAGTTCCCTGCCCTTCTCTTGCTTAATTTCTCTCTAACAGGGGCTCTGAAATTTGTCCAGAAGTCTGCCTTCAAGTTCCTATCTACATTGTTTTAATGGATTGCTGAGTTTTTGATTTATTATCCCAAACGTCTGGCCAATGTAAATGTTTCCTTTCCTTAAAGCCAGCAAAGATTTGTAATATGCCTACAAATAATACTCCAATCCGACCACATCAATGAGATGGCAGTAAATTACATGGAGGCACACACAGTCCACTCTCCGGTGCGTGCTGTTGTGTATAATTCTGTGTTTCTCATATAACTCACAAACCAGCTTTTATCTCAACCTGAAAATGGCCGTACCATCCAAGCACTTCTTCCCTTTTTGATGATGAATGCCAACCCTAATTAATCCCTCTACAATTTCTGCCACTCATGCACAGAGAGGTTATCTCATCTGATAGCAAACGGTTGCCATCCGGAACACGAAATCTCCTTTCTGGGGACAATATATTTGACATCGCCAAAAGGTTATTTCTTCAGTGCTCGATTTTGCAGCTGGCTCATATCCTGAGGAATACTTTTATGCAAGACTTTACAGGAATCGCTTGCTCCTTGATGGCTTTTTAATGTTTTCTGCAGAAGCTGATCTTCTTCACCAAGCACTAAGCGTACACCACAGAAATCCTTTTGACATTATTTTGGGGAGAAGAGGATCATCCTTGTTAGAGCTTGTGATGACCTTTGTATCAAAGCAGAATTGGCACTGAATGGTGGAAATTCACTAAAACCAAACTGGTTAATCCCAGGTTTCTTCAAATCCTGGACCCTGGAGTTATGTGAGTACACAGTTGCTTTATCCCTTCCCTCTGTCTTCTCTTTGCTTTTATTAAAAATAAATTTTCTTTTCGCTAAAAAGATTTTTAAACTTCTGAGGATTCAGTGAAAATGCCTGAAAATGTGTCACAAGTGGTCTCACAGCTCAAAACCCCTAGATAACAAAAAAAAAAGCCTCACACATACAAAATAAAACCATTTTATGTGCAGTGGAAACCAGGATGTCTGCTCCCTCGTGTGTTTCAAGGCTGGTTGATTATTTTTCCTGAATCATACAGGAGACCACATAGGAGCTTCTACCTTATAGAGGTTCCTCTGGGGCTGGGAGTGAATTCTTCCAACCAAAAAGACCGATTTATCTCAGTTGCAGCCTTCATAAAATCTTCCTCCATGTGATCTCGCTGGTCATTATTAAAGTTGGAGCTCTTGCCACAGCTTTTCTCTAGATGGGAGAAGTTGTCAAGGCTCTCGGCTGTATTTGGACACTGATTTTCATTAAGCTCTGTAGAAACTTGTGGGAGTTTATCTCGAGTTGAGCTGTCATTGGCACATGGGGTGAAAACTGTCAGAGGATGCAGCAAAGAGACAGAGAGGTGTTCCTACAGGTGTGAAGTCACAGTCAGAGCACATACCCTCGTGCCTTTAGGAGACCAAGTGGAAAACAAATTCAGCAAGGCTCAGAGTTCACGTCATATAAAATCAAGCCCCAAAAGGCCATGGACACAGGCTGATTTCTTCTGTGTCTGAGTGCAACTGGCTTTAGTCATTGCAAGGTTGTTTCTGTCTATGCCAAGCATCAGTTTCATTCAGCAGGTGCCTCGCAGCAGTTTTGCTCCTGCAGGATGGAGCAGACGAACAGATCTCAGCAGATGAGGTCAGATCCCAGTTCTGTGGCTTGGGCTCTTCTCCAGTTATTATCTTTGCCTCAGACAAGGGGTTTTCTGAAGCCACAAAGGGAATCCCATCCAGCCCCAGGCTGTGAACACAGACATTTCCATGTTCAGGCAATCAGATAGCATTTCTCCTGGAGCTCAGTGCAGAGCTGAGCAATCAGGAGGATGTTGCAGCAGAGATGTTTTTAAATCCCTTTTGTTGCCAGCAATGGATTAGACTTTTTCCTGGACTGCATGTCTGTGATTTGGAGGAAGAAGGAGATATAATGTCCAAACAACCCAGCACCGTCTGTGCAGGCTCTGGATCTGTTCACATCCGACCAGATAGGTGAGGATTAAGAAGAAAAGAGTGGAAAACAGGCCACCTTCACTCATGATTTCTTCAAATCTTGGCCAAAGTAGCTGGATAATTGTGAACAAAGGGGTAATCACTTATTATTGGTGTGGCATTTTTCAGTGAGCAAATCTTCTAAGGTGAGATGCTCTGTAGGACAGCACATGGTAGGAACATGTCTGGGGAGCTGGGTGCATGTTCATCATGTAGAGCCATGTCACATGGGGATTTTGGGTCTTTGCAAAGTCAGGCTGCAGATGCAAGGAAGGCCAGATGACAAGCTGTGGGTCAAAGCCAATTGTGCAATGCCATGGTCTTTCTCCACTCCCGGACTTCAGGCACTAGATCCAGTAGACCAAATTGGAACTGGACATGGGGTGGAAGAGAAACTGTGGTTCTGCCCTGTAAATACATGATGTCCTAGACAAGTTACGGGAGACAGTGAGATAAGAGTCCATTCAGAGTGACATGCTGGAAACATGCTATGACACATGACAGTTAATGTTTGCTTGTCTGAGTATGACCTCCATGGAATAATTTAAGGTGAGAGTACAAGCTAATTCCCACAGGAACTGGGGTTACACCCATAGTTTGGTTCATGTTTTAGGACTGAGACATGGTTTTGACTAGCAACTCCTAATAGCTCTCCTCCATATTTCTGGGCCAAAGAAACTCCTAGCCCAAATCTGGGCCATTAACACAGGACTTGTGTGTCCTTTCTGGAGCTGCTCTTGCTTTGGGGTGTGTTGAAGATCAAATTTATTATCTCCCAGAGGAGGCCAACTTCTGCTTTCCGTACCCTGTCCTCCATCATCCCTTTGGTTCCAACTGGTAACAAAGGTAAATGACTCATGGGGTTGTCAGTACTTTATAGAAAACAGATTTTCTACAAGAAGTGACTCAGAGCACCCGCCTCAATATTGAACAATGGGGCCAGTCACCCAGCAGAGCCTCACAAAGCAAACAGCATTGAAACCAAAACCCAGTGTCCTGTCCTATGTCAGCAGAAATATTTTGCCAGCAGGAACTCCACCAGAGTCAAAGGTACAATTGTCAAGGACCTGAATTTAGGGGGAGCAATTAAACTCATTTATGGCACGTGGATACTGTCAGGAGCAAGAGGTAAAGTGATAGAACTTCCTGCAGGGTGGTGGGGTGGCAACTATTGTTTTTTTGTTTATATTATCAGGATTCTGTTATTTGTTGCAATGCCAAATTAAATTCTGATTGATTTAGTGACCTCCAAGTACTATTAGCCAATATTTTATGCTCAGATTTCTAATCCAGGCTGGATTCTCAGTAAAGGGCTCAGTTCTGCTCCTCTTACTCTTGATAGATGGGCCTTTACGGTTCATGTAGTTCCCTTTATATCACTATTTCTGCACTGCATAGGTAGGTGGCATTAAGTTCCTGCAACATCTCCTTTGATGTTCTCATATCAGCCTTCTGTGGACAGGGCTGTGAGCTGCCCATCTGGAAGTGTCTAAGGAGAGGACAGCTTGGCTACTGGTGGAGTTTCTTGGGATCTAGCTGATCTTTGAGGGTGGGCAACAGCTCTCTTATTTCTTTTTCCCCTTACTCTGCATTTGTACAGTCCAAGGTAGACCATAATTTTAGTAATTATAAGAATTCATAATCTATGTGGGGCATCACAATGCTGGTTTAGGAGCTGAGAATTTGAGGGCTTAAATTTTGAATAATCTTCTCACACAAATGACTGCTTTGATTACATTTAATTAGAAGGGACAACAGTTTGCTGTGCTGCAAAAAAAAAAGCCACTTATACTTTAAGTCCCTGCTCTGTGCCTGCAATTGTTATAATGACATAAGTACAACCCCAGCCTCTTTGGGGAGTGTGGTTTTATGTGTGTGTTCTAGCAAATGCAGGTCTTGTGTCTGGGTTATGGCACTGGAATCTGACGCTCCCTTAACAAGCATTCAGGGGTCAGGAAGTGTGGCATCCAATTCTCCTTCATCTCCTCTGCTTTTCTGCTGTGTTGGTTAAACCTCAACCATGTCTACAGAGAAGGCTGTGCCTCAACTGGATGTCTAGTTCTATTTATTAGACAATCCATGAAGAGTTGCATTGAATCTTCAAGTGGATGCATCTCTCATCACAGAGGAATTTCCTCTCCTCTGGTATGATGTTATCAATGTCCATGAATATCAACAGCACAATTTCCATCAGTTATGGTGGATCAAGCTGATATTAGGTGAACCTAGTCACAAGCTGTAAAATAGTACTGCTGGGTTTGTGTCCCTTCCCTTCCCTTCCCTTCCCTTCCCTTCCCTTCCCTTCCCTTCCCTTCCCTTTTTCAAGTATTGACCTTCCAATTTTCAGACTTATGCAGACTTCCAACAACAGCTTTACCCTGGCTCAGGGACACTTTGGACTGTAGTGAGCATTGCTCATTATTTTTATTACTCCAGACGTTCAGGTTGAACAACAGAAGCCAGTCAGATGAGAATGTTTTCTTCAGGGTCTTGAGACATGAGGTACTTTTTCCAGGCATGTGACAAGCTATTGAAGAGACAACAGGAAGTAGTTATGGTGCCATTAAAACATGCTGTTGCAGGTAGCTCACAGTTGTACTGGTTGACCTAGCAAAGGGACCTTCTCTAGCCCCAGTTCATCATTCAGACTCCTCTGGGTTAAATTAAGGGTAACAGAGTCCTTATGGAGGTTATTAATCTTATCTCATTGACCATAAACAGCTGTCCTGGGACAAAATGCCTCATCAATATAGCCCTGCTCATTACAATGGACACTGAGATGCATGGTTTATACCTGGTGAGATCCTGCAAATGTCTAATATTAGAATTGAACCTTTTTGGAGGTGAAGTAGTAGGAATATATGATCACGGAACCACAGAATCTCAGAATGATTTGTGTTGGAAAGGACTTTAAAGCTCATTTAGTCCCAACCCCTGACATGCACAGGGACACCTCCCACCACACCAGGCTGCTCCAAGACCCGTCCAATCTGGCCTTCAACACTGCCAGGGAGGGGCAGCCACAGCTTCTCTGGGCACCCTGGGCCAGGCTCTCACCACCCTCACACCAAACAATTTCTCCCTCCCATCCCATCTCCATCTCTCCTCTGGCACTTGGAACCTGTTCCCCCTCGGCCCATCACTCCCTGCCCTTGGCACCAGTCCCTCTCCAGCTTTCCTGGAGCCCCTTCAGCCACTGGAAGGTGCTCCAAGGTCTCCCTGGTGCCTTCTCTTCTCCAGGCTGAACCCCCCCAACTCTCTCAGCCTGTCCCCAGAGCAGAGCTGCTCCAGCCCTCGAAGCATCTTCATGGCCCTCTTGATCCATCAAGGAATATTGTTTGCCTGGATTTTACTTGTTTATGGGACAAATCCTGACCTCATTCAGAGCCCAAACAATCCCTTTTCAAGACAGTGGAGGTGCTTAGGATGGGAGGGTGAAATTTAGCTGAATGTTGTCTGACCGTCATTTCAAGGATGAGAACAAACTCCTCCCTGGACACTTGCATAGCTGGCATCTTTTTCTGTGTGGCACACATCTTTGGAAGAATTTATGGATTTTGTCAATTTTTCTAGGCAAGTTACTGAAAACTAGTTGTCTTTATAATATTTGATATGCCTTCAACTGAATTCCCTCCCTGCCTCAGTTTTCACACTGACTTCAAGCAAAATATGTCATCTCCCTTTCTTCTCCCTCCTTGTGCTTTTTTTTTTTTTGTCTTTTGAGATTTCAGGCTCGCTAGGACTGCATGGTTTTTTTTTCCTGACAGCTGCAACAATCTACTGATTGCAGGGGTCCCATCCATTCTTCTCCAGTGGTTGTGAGGAAGCCAGGATCTGGAAGTCCGGGATAGAAGCGGTGGGATATATCTCACCTAACTTTAGTTATTTAAATATTGGGAGTCTGATATCAGGTATTTACTGGTACTCCTGATGCAGTCAACAGGAGTAGATGGGCTTCATGAACTGATGGGTCCCACATGGTCTAGTCACCCTTGCAGCAGCCTCTGAACTTGTCTATTTACTACTGTTGATCAAAAGTTAGTAAAGCCTATGGCCTCACTGTGACCTGACATTAGAGAAAATCATCCCACTGGTTTTCTTGCCTTTAGGTGCCATAGTAGCCAAGTTGGGCAGATGACCAGAATTTGGTCCTCACAGCTTGTATGTTGCCTGGCAAAATGGATTCTTGTCTTTAGGGAACTAAAATAGTAGTGTTAGTAAGAGTCATAATACAAACATTAATATGCTTATTGTCACTTTGAGCCTACTATCAGGCTATTTCTTGAGTTCAGCAAACTAAGATGTGTGGAAACAGATGTGGGAACTGTTTGGGGCCCTGCAGGGGCTGTTTCTTACATTAATATTCACTGTTGGAAGCAATGAGCCTTACAGAAAGGAAAAAAATATGTTGTGGATCTGTTCCTCTCTCCCTCTTCTTTCTCCTTTCTCCCTCTCATGCTGTTGATGGACAAGATTAAAACAAGTGCAACTATAAGGAGCATGTTTGGTGTGATCGGACTGCAAAAGGGACTAAGTGGGAAAAGTCAGATCCTGGAAGTATAAGGTTCTTTCATCCTGAAGCCCAGCTGTAGGTGCTCTGCTATACTTTGTCACTGGAACACTCGATAGCTGCATAAAATACACTGCCAACTATGATCGTCTTTGGGAGGTTGTAACTGTAGTAGAGGGGATGGCTCTTGGCTTGCAGGGGACTCTGTGGTCTGGCTGAGCAATCAAAGAGAGTGGGAATAGCCAGGCCTAACTGGGTTTGCTGGGTAATACAAAATGCCATTATTCATTTTGTTAGCTACAATGGCCTTTATTTACATTTCCACTTAGCTAGGTAGTTTCCTCAAGACTCCAAGAATTCAAGACTCAGACATGTTATTAAGATGTTTTAAACATTCCCATATTTAATGAAAACATCTGATGGGATTGAAAGCTTATTCTTTTTTATTGAAGAGCAAAAGCAAATAAAAGTCTAAAGCTCTTGGACAACTGTAAAGTCTCTAAGAAGGGATTTTCTGCAGCCTGTACAAATATATTTTTATTGTTTGGTGGTTTTTTAAAGAAAGTATTTTAGGTTTCAGATTCCAGGGGTCATCCTGCTGGGAGAAAGCCAGAATTTGAAGCTTGGTGAAATCACAGAATCAGAATCACAGAATAGCTTGAGTTGGAAACGACCTTAAAAGTCACCGAGTCCAACTCCCCTGCCAAGAGCAGGGACATTCTCCACTAGACTGGGTTGCTCAGTGCCCTATCTAACCTGGCGTTGAACTTTTCCAAGGATGGAGAATCCACCATGTCTCTGGGCAACTTGTTCCAGTATTTTACCATCCTCATGATGAAGAACTACATATATATATATAATATTATATATTATATATATATATCAATAATATACATCTGTGGGGCAAAGAGAAAAGTTCAAAGGTGGGGTTTTAAGTGGTTTTGATTGATCTCCCTGTGGTTTTTGTTGTTTTGGATTTGGACAGATAGGGAAAAGAGAGCAACAGATTTGGAGAAAATAGGGTGTTGAATGCAGTTCACTCAAACTGAACAACCACCACTGCTCCAGGCCAATGGAGAGCTCTGGTGATCATCCTACACAACTTGAGAATAACTTGTATGGCTACAACACCACCAGCAGCAATTTTCACACTGTCAATCCACACCCAGCCTCTCTGCACCCATGGTGAACAGATGCTGCAGTTTCTCTTCTGGTCCATCAGCATCTGAGAAAGTCCTCTGTATTGGGTTTGCAAAGCTGAAGGTTGGAGAAACACAACCATGTCTTGCAGGAAAGACACCAAGACAGGCTTACATGCACAAAGATTTATTTGCTTGATTTATTTGCTATTTGATTTATTTATTTGCAATTTGATTTATTTATTTGCTATTACACATATACAGAAATAAATAAAGGATTGCAGTATCTCCCCAGAGGGTGGAAAACCACCTATTTTAAGTGTTTCTACTTATCCCCTTCCCCATTCTATGCTTTTAACCACTTTTCTTAGTACCTGTGCACACTCCAACCACTGCCTAGGCTGTGTTGTTTAAGTCTCTACAGCATTTAGACAATGAAGTGTCCACAAAGCTTGAACAGAAGCCCCAACAGTTCCCCAAACTGAAGGATAAAGTTGCCACAGAATGTGTCCAAAATAGAAGACGAACCAGAAAAAACAACACAAAATCTGAGCCTAAAACATTAAAACGAAACAACAGCCACCAAAAAATGCTGCCAGCAGCACAAAAAAGAAGCCATGCTGTGCCCTCACCAACTCCTACGCTGTAATTAAGTGAAAATGCTGAAGGTTTGGTATTTTTAAAACTGTTCTTTGGTTTCCTCAGGACAAAAAAAAATAAAAGGCAAAAAAAGAGAAAAGCCTTGCGTTCCTTTTCTGAGTAAACAGCAGAAATTGAGAAGATTAATTCTCCCAGCTCAGCCAGAATTGGAGGATGCTTTTCCTCTGTTATTTTTTTCCCTCTGTGACTTCTAATTTTGTCATGGGTTTGCATGGTTCCTTGTGAGACCAGAAACTCCGTGTGGCACACAAAAAGGATATTTGAGCTCAGATGATCTGGAGAAAAAGGCTTTGTGTGTTGCATGGGAAACCAATCCAGTTCAAGTGGTGAGGAGGAAAGAGTTGTCCTTTAGTCATTTCAAGGCTTCTGGTCCTGAGGCACTGCCTGTCCTGAGGAATTTTCGTATTCAATTGGCTGAGAGTAAGGAAAAAGAAAAAAAATTCTGTAGAGAGTTATTAAGAACAACAAAAAAATAACTTTTCCTCAGCAAAATGGGAGGGGAATGGCATTTTGTTTTGTTTGTCAAAAATCTCAAACACCAGAATATTCTGACCAAGAACCAAATGTGGCTGCAGAGCCTGAGGGACACTGAAGCTCAGATGTTCCCACTCTGTTCCATGGGATGGATCCATGGGATAGACAGTAGTTCCCATAATTAACTACAGCAACACATGTAAATGAAGACAGCTGAATCCTGGGAAAGGTAGTTTATCTTTGAGATTTCCATTGCCAGAAATGATTGTGTCAGCCTTTCCTCATAAAGATACATTGGTGCTTGGGCTGAATATGATATTTTCATAAAATGAATATCTGAGAAAAAAAAATCTAAATTTTGTGCTGAAAAAGGTATTGATAGAACAATTTTGTTTTCATAACCAGCAGAAAAGTCTGAGGACCTGCCCAGGCCATTCTTAATTATTTTAAGGATAATTTACCTTCTCCTAGAGCCACTGGTGTGATAACCAATCACCATGGTAATTCTTTTAAAAATTTATAGACCAGTCTTGACTACTCAAAATGTGAAGATGAAGGGAAGTCTGAGTCTCTGTAGAAGATGAGAGAAAAGTGTTAGGGTAGGGAAAGAGATTGTTTTTGAGCCTACATCCAGAGTCTGTTGTGAGTCATTGTGATGCACTTATGACGATGTTGAAAAGCCCTAAGAAGGACTTAACTGAGCAAAGGAGATGGAAAATGGCCAGGGATGAAGAAAACACAGGGAATCCATAGGCTGATTCAAGTCTTTTTTCCATGACTGGAGAACTGATGCTCAGCAGTTGCCTGCGAGCTAATAGCAGGTCTACATTTCCAGTCTCATCTCACTTTTTGAGATTATTTTGAATGGGCTTCAGCCTCTTTGGTTTCACAGTGAGCACTTAGTGAGTGATGTCTTGAGGTCCTACACAATTACTTTGCAGAGAGTGAGAATATCAGTTAGAGTTCCACAGGATTTTGAAAGAGGAGGGACAGTTCCTGCTATATAAAGAGGGGGAGGTGTAGCTGAAGGCCATGGGTCTTCCTGGTCTTTACGTGACCTTGCTGTATCAGACGTTATGGAAGAGAAGAACATCAGGATAAATGCATGCATGGGTTACTGCTTCTTTTACATAAACTATCTCCATTGAGGTGAACCAAAACATTGAGGTGAACTCGGTGGCTCACATAGAAACCTTTAAAAACATTCACAGACACCAAGAACATCCTCACAGAGCCATCAGGCATGAAGTAGCATCTTCTTAACCAGCAGCATGGAGATTGGGATGTGTTATTTCAATAGAGTTGGGATAACCCTCAAAATAGAGTTTGGGAAGGGAATCAGAGACATGAAGTGTCTTGCACAAGGGGTCACCCAGAAAGACACTAGCAGAGACAAAAAGTTGCAAGGGCTTTCCTGTAGACTTGCTGAATCTCTGAAGAAGCATTCTGGATTTATACAGATCTCAGCTAGATAAGAATCCAGCTTCAAAGGCTCAGCATCTTGTTCTTTTGGGTCATATTTTACTTTAAAAACTGATATTTTTCTTCAACAACTGTGTCAATATATCAAAACAAGTCTGTTTCTCATGAACCCAACACCTGCTAGAGGATATTGAGAAATGGAGAGTGGAACCAGGAAAACTCGATGTCCTGGTTCAAGAGTACAGAGAGCATCTGTCACCCGGTTATTGGCCAAAGCTGTGACACATGACTTCCATTTTGAAATGTAGTAATATTCCATCAGTATATTGCAGAACAATAAAACCAGGACATCAGTGAAAACATACCTTTCTCCAAACAAAAATCAGAAACAGGAGATAATGAAGAAATGAGCATGCAGCACAATATTTGGCTTTGGCATAACTGAGTCCAAGTGGTGTAAATATGACTAGTATATATGGGCCAAACAGTCATTATGATCAAAACTACTGTTCTCATCTCTTTCTTTGTTTGATTTCTTTTTTTGCTTTAAAAAAATAGTGGAAAGAACAAGTTTGCTTCAAAACAACTTATATCCCTTGTGATACTAGTAACTGAAACATCCATTAAAATCCACTCAGGGAGAAAAGGTGGTATTGATTAGAAGGAAAAGCTGTTTTCATTGTCAGCTCCGGGAAAACATCAGAAATACCAGAAATAAGGGACAAGATTTTTTAAAAAAATAACTGCATAATTGAATGAAGGCTGGAAATTTCCTCATAGAAGTATATAAAAGGCATAATTTCATCATTAAATGTTTGAATCACGTTATACTACTCCACCTTTTTAAAACTGACTCTGCTTTTATTCCCATAAGAAGAAAATAATCATAAATCTGTGTGTATATCTGTGGACAAATAAGGGTGTATGTATATATATAGATAGATAAATAGTGTGTCTGTGGGAGGACCAGCATGTGCCCTGAGATACCATTGTACATGTGTATATATATTTGGCTTCATCCATGTGTGTGCCTGTGCATGCAAAGTTTTAGTTGGATGAAATTCAGACTTGTTCTCACCCTGATAAGAAGCAAGAATATAAATTGTAAAACTAGGCATACTCTAAGGACCAGGGTAAATTGGTACAGTACCACTTGAGCAAATATGGTGTGATTACTTTAACCACAAATTTGCATACTGGAGTAAAAATGTCCATGCACCAATTTATTATTTAAATACACAGGCACTGCTGTGCATGTAAATGCATATTTGCCAGGTGTGCTCACATGCACTTTTTTGTGTGTGACAAGATGCTCCTGTTTACCTGCAGGTCTTTGTGGATCCAGTCCATTATCCAGCTTTCGTGTAGGTCAGCATCATATACTTCAAGTGCAACTGGAAGAAGCTCTGCAGTAGCTGCTGTGAGACTCTGAGCCCCAAATTAGACCTCTTTCAGGCTTGATAACACCAAAACAAGGCATTGGAGAGGCCTTCTGCCCTCTACCACCATCACCATCCTACGGAGGGGGGGGTATTTTCCTCTCTCATACATAGTTCTGGGACTAAGAAAAGCATTTGAAGAGTGAGCTGAATCAGATCAGACCTTTTCAAGAAGAGGACATTGCATTATTGGGTCTTGGAAGTGCAAGAGAGGTCAGGCTTCTTGTCGACAGCCTGTGGGAAATAACTACTGCTCCAAAGTGAAACTTGCACTTGTAGAAGCCACTTCATTCTCATATCTCTCTTTCTCCTTTAGTGGAGCTGAGCACACACACACACAGGGTCCATCTGCTTCAACTCAGCAGAGCTGGCACAGCTGCACCCTTATCTCCTGCATCAGCATCCCAGACCTTTTATTGCTGACAGAAGAGAAATGTTTACGCAAGAAGGCTGTGGGAACACAGCATTCTTGCTGGCACGTTGTCCCATGCCTTGTTTTCAGTCACAAATAAATAATGGCATGGACAGCTTATCTGTATTGTGCAGACAATGGCTAAAAACATAAAACTCTCTGGATCAAAAAGGTCAGACCCAAGGCTGCTAATCAGAGCTGACAAAGTGAGCTGGAGAATCTATTCTGATAAACTCATGCCACCAGATCCCAGATCTCAGCTACAAGTCCTAGTCCTGGGCAAATAATGTGAATGGAGTATTGCTTAGCAGCTGACATTAATTGATATAGCAGCGTTGAATGGCGTTATGTTATTTTGGATTGACTGTGATTTCAGCCTAGTTAGCACAGATTTGATTTTCCTTCTCAACCTGAATTAATAACCCTGAAGACTTATATCTAAATAATTATTTAAAGTTGTTTAATTAGACCCGATCTTTAGAAAGTTCTGAAAATTTGTCCTCAGAAAATTAAAAGCTTTTCAAGTGCCACCAATCTGAACATCAAAAAGAAAAAGTAAGTAATGACTCTAGAAAATCTGTCTGAAGTGTTTCTTCCTCTGCTATCAATGGGTGGGTTGTGGTTTCAGACAATCTATTTGTAATACTAAGTTTACTCTGTAGAGTCCTTGCAGTCTCTTGAAATTTGACTCCTGCTGCTGTTGTGGTTGTTAAATAAACCATGAAGAATTATTCTTGTTTTCTTTACTGCGTGAGCTTATGGATTTGTCCTCGGTGAACACTTGGGGGTGCAGATTTGAGCCTGGAGTTAAGGAATAATCATAGATTCTGGTGTCTGCAGAGGGAATCACTTGAGAACTCACTCCAATGTATTTCTAGATCACTAGAAACAGTGGCTGAGTTTCATAGTATTCCTTGATAATTTTTAAGAATGGATTTTTTATTTCTTTTTACTGGTCTTTATATCAGAATTATTTTAGTTAAGGAGCTTCTTACTATTTGAACAGAAAAGAGAGTTTAGATTTGTAATAAAACTGATGTTGGGATCATCACATCTTGTCATTCCTATGGCACATTTGAACTCAGGACATGTCTATACCAAGAATGTATAATTTAATGTAAGCATCTGAGTTCTGGAACTAATCCAGAGACGCCTGTGCTGACTCCCCAGTCAGTCACATAGCTCCAGGAGCAATATAACATGGCATGAATGTGGCCCCAGACTTCCAGGTCCAGGCTTGTTAGCTTGAATGATCCCAGGCTGTGTTGTGTGTGTGTCTGCTATTGTGTCACACTCTCTGCACGTGCCATAAACATCCCCTAATGGCATAATACAACTTTTGCTGAATGTAGCATTAATCTTTACATTAATTTCAGCAGGAAATTGCAAGTTTTTATGGCAAAGCCTTACTAAATGTTCCTAGAAACTCTGTATAATACCTTATTCCCCAATGTAAGAAGGGTTGAGATTAAAAAAAAAGAAATGGGATGAAATTTCAGATGATAGCAAAACTAGATTAGATGGACACTGTTGGCAGTAGCTGGTTATCAAGTAACCCAGGTACAGCTTGGAGACATAGGGTGAATTCTCTGTCTACCTTTTATAACCTTTGTGAGTGTTTCAACCAAACTAAGAACATTATTGTAGGTTTCATTCATTGGAGACAACCCAGCATTTGTTAGAAGAGGGTTTGGACATGGCTATGGTGTAACTGCAAAGTATTTTCACTTATTTTCCTTTGATTGGTTGTGATTTCATGTAGGAAAAGAATAATTTCTTGAACTCTGCTTCACTCTGCTATTCTGGGAAAAAAATCAGTTGTGCAAAGGAGCATTCGAAGTGGACGTGCCCTGTGGCTTGAGACTGACGAGAGGAAGTTTTGTTGTCCTTCCACCCAGCGAAAAATAATGGTAGTAATCCCAAGAGAAAAGCAGCTGCACTGCTGTCCTTGTACCGCATCAGAAACATTTAAATACTTAGTGAAAGATTACAAAAGGTCTTATCTGAAATGCCCATCTCCATCTTGAAAAGACCTCTGTGTTTACTTACCACCTCATTAGGTCTTCTGTGTTCATTTGATTCGAGCCAACTAGTTAATAAAAGGACTTAATAGGTGTAGAATTGGATGATTGGGTAAGAATATAGTGGACACTTTTGCCTTAGACTTCATCCTTGACTTCATTAATTATTGAGAAATCTCTTTGACTTCCTTCTTGTCCAAAGTCTAGGAAAAGTGGAGCAGAACGAGGAAGGAAGGAGACTGGCAATGTTTTGGTCACTGGAGCATCAACTGTTGCTGATGTGCTGAGCAGTGTTATCTCTGGTTTTAGTATCTTGCCTTGGATGTCAGCAATGTGCTCTTCAAGATAATGACTGTGTCATGATCTCCTTTTGAGTTTTTTTCAGCTAGACCAGATAATCTGTTGTTAAAATGAGACATTTAGTGGCACTAAAGTGAATGACCAAATGAGAACAAACCAGAGGCATTCACTGCCAGTTTGATCTCCTGGGGCATCTTGAGAATCCTAGGACTAAATATTTGTTGTGGCACGTCTTTTCCTGTCTGGACATGGAAGTTGTCCCTAAAGATGCCAGTCCATGCCAGTGAACCTCTAGTCCTGTGCCTCAGCTTTAGCATTTTCAGAAAGTACAAATCATAACTCAGAGATTATAGAAGAAATTGTTTCCATCTGGAGAATCAATAAAATGTCTCTGCATCTCTCAGTCTTCTCTGCCTGATACAAACATTAAACCACTGCAAAGACTCTAAGAACACTTCGATGTAAAGACTAAAATATCTCAATGTCAAAAGAGGAGTGGGTGACTCCTGGCTGACCATGTCTGAGGAACACTTGATAGGTCCACATCTGGATCATACAACTGGAATCTAGTGCAAACTTGAACACAACTCTTCTTCCCAAATCTCTATTTCCTTTAGCAAGAACAAATCATTGATCTGGGATCTGTGATTAATTCAAGTCTGAGCCAAGGGAAAGTCCTATGTTAGACGTACAGCCTATTGCTGTGCAGGAGACTAAAGCAATCATATTTTGCCCAAATCCAATTCTTAATGGATTATTCACTTTCTAGTGTTGTTCAGTCTGTTTATGCTGACTTCTGAGCTGGGGTTTTGTGACTGGTCATGTAAAACAATCGACTTTGTTCTCTTGTGCAAGAGATTTCTGGTGTAGCTTAATTAGCACACTGGAATGAGTTTCCACTTCACTAGTATGTGCTGCTAAAGTTACTGAAACCTTCAGGGTTTGTAATATCACCCTTTGCTACACCACAGCCATTCAGAAAGTCATAAGCAGGGCTTCTCTACATTTACAAGTGTGTGCTGTAAACCAGATTTGCACAGCAGACATTTGAGGGAAAACAAAATATACAACAAATTTCAACTGTGTGGTTCTAGAATTGCCCAGGGCACACCCTCTCCTGGACTCTGCACATGTGCACACATACGTGTACATGCTTACCCATGTATGTCTGTGTGTGCATATAAAATGTCTGGGGTGGACAGTGGGCAGGTTTACAGGAGTTTCCTCAGGCATTTTTATGTGGAGTTAGGAGCAGAGTGTGGCTATAGATGTCCATCTTCCTCCAGAATAGACCCAAAGAAATCCCAAGTTCTTAAAACATTAATAAATTAAAAGGAAGAAAGACAAGTTATGAGTGTGCTTATTGAGAGAAAATCCTCTAAAATTAGTGTAAAATTCATGAGACTCCAGAGGTAGCAATTCCTGAACTTGTAATCTTCTCTGTGCCAGGTCTGGTCATTCCTGGGTTCATGAGCAAGACAAGGTCTGCAGTCAGAGGGTGTAGAGAGAAGAGAACAAGTAGATGGGATGCCAGTTCCAGTAAAGATCATGTCTGGGAGCTTGAAACCTCCATGCTCTGACAAGAGATTTTCCCCCAGGAGAAGAGGGGATGAGATCAGAACCTGATGGTGTAGGGCTGTCCATTAGGGACACTGAGCCAAGCGTGAATAGCATGAGTTTTTTGGGTGTAATCAAAATATTTCATTATCAGACGACCCATCTGTAGTTGGTAGGGAAGGATATTCAGAGGGAAGAGGGAAGATTTTGAAGGAAGGCCGAGTGAAAGCCAGAGTCACAAAAGGTGGCAGTGCAGATTGTCAGCAGGGGCTTCTGGACATTAGCAAAAGGCTAAAAATAGTCCTGTTGAATCAGATACAACAGGAGAAACAAGACACTCATTGATGGTGTAGCTCCATTGACTGTACTTGTGCGACTCAGCTGCCTATAAAGTCCATAGGACAACACACTGGTTAATTACTAATTATTGTCATGGATTAATAGATTTGTTGGTCATAATTTGTTTCTATCTTGAATTGATCTGACTTTCCCAGTGTCATTCTTTGAACATGATAATTTGGATCATGTTATGGGCAATAGGTACCTTGAAGACCACAGATGACTTCTAATATCTCTGTGAGATCCTCTGGGGTTTCAGTCCTCAAAGTGAATGTTTATCTGAATTCTTTGATTTGATACCCAAAAGCACATACAATGAGCTCTGTAGCCTTCTGGTCAGGAAAGGAATCATTCAGTCAGTTACCAATGTCTGGATATATTTTAAAGCTGAAGACCAGATAAACAGACAAACTATATAATTTTGAAGTTTGGGTTCCTCCATTTCTCCTGCAGATCCCGCCTTCAAAAATTTGTGACTTCAACATCTCCCTGCTGTGAGAGGTTTAAACAGTAGGAGAGAGAGATCAGGTCAAGCTGTAAGGCAAATGATATCTCCTTGTTCATTTTCTCGTTTTCTTTTGATGGTATTGTCACAGAGCTCAAAGAGCGATGGTGATGTTCATGTTATGGACTGCTTCCCACCACAAATACAACTGAATGTTCATTCCATGTAAATAGATAAGGAAACATTTTCAGTTGCTCCAAATATTTGAACGTTTACCATAGGCTGTGTTACTTATAATTTATTTAAACTTTCCTTTTCTATGTACCAGGTACCATCTGAATACAGCCCGTGGCCTTTCTGGGGAATGGTTTTAGACTTCTGCTGGAAGAAGAGCATAGACAACCCCTGTGATCTTGTGTTGAAGATGCACTTGTGGGCAGAGTCCAGAGTTCTGCAGTCTTGGAGAGATGCAATGGCATTTCCAGCTGCGGATGCACCAGTTTCTCTGTTGATGGTACTGAGACTGGAGTTGAGCAGCCCTGGATCTAAACTTTAGATCCCACTGCAAGGTACTCCAGCTGTGTTAGGTTGGAATCAGGTTGCAGCTCAGATGGGTGCAAAAGTCACTTTTACCGGCTCATGGCCCATTGCTCCTTCATATCTTCCAGCATGACTGCACATGTGGTCAGACCCTCGCTCAACAATGCCAAAATTATCTAGGTTAACTTAGAAACTTTAGAAGAGAGTTTTGCTATTTTTGCTGTGGTTTAAACCCAGACAATTTTGTCAGGAGTGTGTTTGGAAGCAATTAGCACACAGTTATGCCAGCACATCTGGGGACATGGTAAATTAGAGTGAGGAGAAGGAGAAAGGAGCTGTGGGCAGCTCAGAAAGGACTGGTAGAGATAACCTCATAGGGCAGATGAATGGCAGCCCAAGCAGCAGAGGTGGCCTCAGGCCAGATGGTGTAAAAATATACTGTGAGACACTCTGGAAAATCCTACACTATGGCCTTGGTAGTTAAAATTATTGTAATTTTAAAGCTCAGTTCTCACAGAGGTACCTAAATGAAGAGTGTCACTGAATGAAGAATCTTCCAACCTTGTCCACCTCCTAAATATTGAAAAGCTGAATGAGGCATAGGGTAATGACAAAGCAATTGGAGTGGCCTCTGCCAGGAGTGTGCCACTGATGCCATCCATCATCATGTCATACCATGTGGATGGGACATAGAAGATGCTGTGGACAGAGAAAAGTTTCTCTTCACGGGGGCAAGAGCAGGACCTTCACTGTTTCATATGTGGCTCTTGAAAGTCAGGAAACACCAGAGAGAACACATCTGGGAAGAAAACCTGGGGGCAGGAAACCGCCTTTCTTTCTTCTCAGATTTGTCCCAGCTTCTGAAATCAAAACCCAAACATTATCTCAGGACTGTTTTCCTCAGATTCTCATTCCTGGGCTCTTAGGAGAAATTCCTAATTTGTTGAAAGGTGGGTAGACAAATTGGATCAGCAGCACAAGCTTAGAGTTTGCTGAAGAGATTGTGAAACCTCCAGCAGCCCCCGAGAGATTAAAATGTTTATGCTCTACTTCTTGAAGTTTAAGTTAACTTTTGGTTGCTTGCTCTTGATTTTACTGCCAAAATACCATAATAATAATAATAATAAAGAGGCAAAACAACTTTTCCTCAGATTGCTTTCTGGTGACTAGTCCAATTTGCGTAAACCTTCTTCATTCCACATCACTCTTTGGTTCAGGGCCATGCTTCGTGCTCAGAGAGGGAGCTGAGAGCTGAGAGTTCTTCTCCAGAAGTGTCCCCTAAACAACTGAGGTGGAGACAGCCACAGCGCACAACAGAAAGCTGAATTTATTAGGAGAGCAGGCTGCTGAAAAGAGGGAAAATTGCATTTCCATGAACTCTGAAGCTTTGCCAGCAAGAGGAGAGGTTAACAGAAGAAAGAACAGTCCTGGCCTCAGAGGTTTATGCACTCTTTTCCATCTGATAATAAACTAGAATAGAATAAAATGGATTTAATTGAAATAAAATGAACAGGCTTCTATCAGGGGAATCAGGTTCAAGTGCTATAATAAGAAGAGTGTTTCTGGAGGTACTTGCTCTTTTCAGTGGGATGCAGATGTAAGCACTGCAAAGACGGATGAAGCAAGAGCAGCTTTGTTTCAAACACAGAAGTGGCAGGCGTTCCCACTGGTAGCTGTGCTGAAAAGTCCTGACATATTGCATGGAGATCTGCCATGATGGATGCAGGACACCCTATGGATAAAACATCCCATCCACCTACCATACTTTCAGCTGGGACGTCAAGAACCCATGGAGAAGAAATTGTCTGGAAGGATTTGTTCAGCCTTGCAGAAGTACTCAGCCACTGCTTTTTTCCTTGTATGTTCAGCCTGGAAAGTCCTGGATTAAGCCTGTGCTCTGTGTGCTTTACCTTACCACAAATTTGGGTTATCTTCCCATGAGGCTAAACAGCCATTTGAATTGCTTTCCATTTTCTTCCAGAGTCATTCAGGTCTATGCTTACAAACAAAATAGACCAGGGGCTGTTTCTCTAACATTGAGACCTACTGTCAGGATATGGCCATGCCCATACCATTAACCTCCCAGAGAGGATGACCACATCCCTTGGCAATGGTCCCTAGACCCCACTAACTCCCAAACAGTGCCCAGGAACCTGTTGGTGGAGCTGATCACATTAGATCTAGGTCAGCTATTGCTCATACAATCTGACAGTATAAATTATGAGGTTCCAGCTCTTGGAAGCACCTCTAGACCCTGTTTCACTTACTGATGTAGAGATCTGTTTATTGCCACACTACATTCATATGGGGGTTTGAAAGAGATGATCTTTAAGGTCCCTCCCAACCCAAACCCTTCTGTGATTCTATGATTCCTGTCTTTGCTCACAAGCTTCCCTTTGGAAAAAGCACATTGGCTCCCTTGGAAACTTTGCTCCAGGATCTCATCCCTGCAGACCATAGGGGTTTGCTTTCTGCAGTGTAGATGCAAACAAGCCTGTCCTAATTGTCTTTGGAGACCCAACTTCCTAATGTGTGAACCACAGAGGCAGAATGAACAAATGAGCTGGGAAAAGAACGTTTGGAGGCTTCAGATGTACCTGTCAGTCTTGTCATTTTTATCTTTGGAAAAATCATACTTCCAAAGTGCTTCAGCTCTTCCAGCTCTTCTGCCTCATTTTTATAATATTTTTATAATATTCACAAAGACAACACAGAATAAGTTTAGTGAAAAAATGTTTTAAGAAAATAATCCCGTGAAAGTAAAGGCAAATATGGATGCATCAGATAGCTAAAGAAAAGAAACAATATCTATGGTATAATCACTAGAACTATAAATATAATATATAAATATAATAAAATGCTAATGTTATTACTATTAGTAGAAATGGTCATATTCTTAACAGGAAATATTCTCCTGCAGTGCTTTCAGCTCATACTGTAAGACTATAGCTGTCTTAAGTGAACATTTTTCCTGTTATTGGAGTCTCAGATGTCACCTTAAATACTAAATATTTATGAAATATTTATGAAATATCACCTAAAATATGTCAGGCAATCAAATTTTTCAAAGTGTGAAAAGCTTAAGAGGATGTTTAAGTCCTCCTTGTGCTGGGCTGGCACAGAATGACATTCAGGGCTGGGGTAGAGCACTCAGGTTGACTTTGCTGACAGAGGGCAAAATAAAGGATGGGCTACAGATGCTTGAGGTGCCTGTGGGTCTGCAGGCAGGGCTGGGGACCAGAACTGGAGAAGGGTTGTCGGGATGTTGAACACACTGTGGGAGTGAGAAGAGAAAGAGAGGTTAAAGCTTCCATATGATAACTTCTTCAGTTAGGTTTGGTTTTGCTTTGGTTTGGTTTGTTTATTGTCCTATATTACCTTTTTTTTTTCTTTTTTCTGTGACCAGACAAAAATTAATAAGACCACCTTAGTACTGCAAAGCTCCCAAAGCAAACTTGACTTGAAACTGCCTAAATATCTCAATGCACATATTTATTAAAAAAGTGACAAACAACACAAAGGGTGTTTTGGGACTTTTAATTATAGTATTCAGTTCTCTCCAGCCAGGAAGGACATCTCCTTCTGTTGGCTCCAAGTCCATTTTCCAATTGCATGTTTAATTGCTAATCTAGTGGTCTCTGGGGTGCCCAGATAAAATCAGGTGAAACTGGTAGGTTCTTATTTTACAGAAATTTCCAAATTAGGACTTTACTGCTTCCAGACTTGACTCGTGCCTGGATGGTAATGGATATTGCTAGACATATAATATTAACCCCCAGTGTTCCCTGTGCTTGATGTAAATGCATGCATGGGCTAAGAGATGGTCTGCACACACTGAAAAGATTTATCTGAACATAGGAAAAACTAAGGAGGAATATTTTCCTCCTGCATCATTTCAGAGGAGCCACGTTCCCAAGGCCACCCAGAGAAGCTGTGTCAGAGCTGGGTACCAGCCCCCAAGCTCTCAAGTCCCCCACCCAGTGTATTTGTCTCATTTTCCCTGGTTTAGTCATTTGCAAATGGCTCACATCAGCCCAAATGGTTCTGGCAGCAGGCAGCTCAGTTATGATTTGGTAATAAAATATTTGGACAATAGAACTTCCAAACAGAAAACTTTCCAGTGCAGAAACCCTCTTCACCCTTCACCTCTGCTGCCCCGGGCTGGTTCGATGTCTCCCAATCCCAGATCATGGAGAGGTTATGCTCTAATCTTTTTCCACTAGAGCTCTTGGTGATCAGGTCCTTCTTATTCAGCCCCAGCTTCCGTTTCAAATTGGGTAATGTCTGGGCCATTAATGTTAATGGAAAGAGGAGCTGCTTCTGTTTGTTCTATTTTCAAGTGGTTTCTGGAGGCCATCTCCTAGCTAGAAACCACAGTGCTCAAACACAGACAGCCAAGGCAGCACACACACACCTGCTCAGCTGCAGAGTTTTTCCAGATGTTGACTTCCCTGTTGATGGTAATAACCGTATTCCCTTAATTCCTGGACAGTCCTTACAGTCCTTTTCCTTTTGTTGCCCAACCTGAAAGCTATTACTAGACGTAACTATATCTAAATGTGTTGAAAATAATCATCAGATGTGTTTTTAAAGATCTGGCTGGGCTTCCTGGGATGAGGAGATAATTTTTTTGCAGGGATATTCCCAAGTAAAAACATAACAGTAAGATGAATTCCCTTAAAATGTAAACTCAGAAGATTTTACCATTCCTTGTTTTTGCTGTTGCTATTACTGCTGGATGGGCTCTTACTCAATAGTTAGCAAAGGACTATGTGAAACTCCTTATCTTCTTCAGTGTGAAGTCAGATAAACTCATTTCAGAGGTATTTATATCACACACAGAGGCACTGATGTTAGATTAAATATTAGGAAGAAATTCTTTGCTGTGAGGGTGGTGAGAGCCTGGGCCAGAGTGCCCAGAGAAGCTTTGGCTGCCCCTCTCTGGCAGTGTTGAGTTCCAGGTTGGACGAGGCTTGGAGCAACCTGGTCTGGTGGGAGGTGTCCCTGCCCATGGCATAGGGTTGGAACTGGATGATCTTCAAGTTCCTTCAAACCCAAGCCATTCTATGATTGTATGGTATAATTAGTATAGGAGCATTAAACTTCAATAACAAGGTAGAAAAGAAATCCTGAGAAGCAGTGCATTTTGAACAGGTCATTTTATTTTCCCCAGTAGCTGTTCACATGTACTTTCTTCCTCTTTGATTTTGAAAATGTTTCTTGAAGAAGAGACATTCCATCCTTGGGCATCCCATGCACTTCATAGGGCAGAGATGTGGCATGCACATCTTACAGGTAAAACAATTTGCATTTCAGTAGTGTTGATGATGTGCAACGTAGAGAGCCCAAATCAACAAAATAAAGGTATAGCAAAGAGAAGAATTTTGTCTAAGATATTTGCTGGAAGGTTCTGAGATTATTCCCAGGTTTAGAGATAAACTGGGGTTTAGCTGCTGTATAGAATAGATGGTTGGATTTCTTGGTTAGAAATATTGTGAAGATTTGGAGCTGGGAGTCTTTCATATCTCTGCTCTTTCCTCCTCGGTTCTCTGAGGTTAAGCCCCTGACCCATAAAGGTTCTCCACTCCTGAGCTCTGTGGGGGGGACGGGACAGTGCATTTTCCTGGAGTGTACTTAAGTTTGGGAAATTCAGATCACCGTCCTCAAAGTTATTTATAGAAAGCACAGGCTTAATAATTACATGAAATGATCCCTTTGGGTTATATCCATTACCTATTTTTGACTAAAGAAGAAAATGGAAAAACTATATTAACTGGAGCTAGTTAGTGCAAATGGTGAGGAGGTCAAAGGACACAGGGTTCAATCACTCAGTTACCTGAAACTGGTTAAAAAGTGTCTTTTCATTGCTTACATGTGGCACTGTGGGAAAATGAGATTGTTCTCTGACTTATTAACAGCTCAAATACTTGGAAACATGCAAAAATACAGACACATTCCCATGAAGAGACTCCTAGTTTCCAGCTACCCAGGGAAAACAACTCAAACCCCAGGCTCTTGTCTCCCCAAAAATGAAATATTAGACTTTTTCACTTCATTCTGAACAGTGTATTGGTAATGCTCAGTGGAGCTATGAGAACATCTGCAAATGTGATCTGAGATCCTGATGTCTTACATGACTTAAAATGCAGTTTTCAAAGAGAAAAAGATCCAGGGAGCAACAGTAAGCTCCTTCAAACACAATCTGCTGGAAGATAGGAAGGAAAAACTGGGAAAGGTTCAAACTGTGTGCTGTTTTTGTTCTTTTCCTTCTCTTTTTCTTTTTTTTTTGCTCATTATTCTTCCCCACACGTCCCTCCCCTCCATTCCCCCCTTAGCATTGAACAATAGGCACTGCTGAAGGCAAAGCAGTGAACTAATGGGTACTTTGATCATAGAATAACAGAATGGTTTAGGTTGGAAGGGTACTTAAAGATCAACTGGTTCCAACTTCCCTGCCATGAACAGGGACACCTTCCACCAGACCAGGTTGCTCCAAGACCCAACCAAATTGGCTTTCAACACTGCCAGGGAGGGGCAGCCACAGCTTCTCTGGGCAACCTGGCCCAGGCTCTCACCACCCTCACAGCAAAGAATTTCTTCCTCAAATCTAAGCTCAATCTCCCCTCTTTCAGTTTAAACCATCCCCTCTTATCCCATCACTTCATGACCTTGTTACCAGTCTCCCTCCAGCTTTTCTGGAGCCTCTTCAGGCACTGGAAGGTGCTCCAAGGTCTCCCCGCAGCCTTCTCTTCTCCACGCTGAACACCAAGACCTAAGGCTCCTTCATTAATCTAGTACTTATCAAGGATTTTTCATGAGATATTTGTAAAAGCATTTTCTCATATTTCTGATTTTGGTGGCTGTGCTGGTGGCTTCAAAAACCAAGGCAGAGTCCTGGGACTTTCAGGTCACAACTAATTTTCCCTTTGCCAGAAGTCTCAGTGAGATGAAGGCAGTCTGCCTCTGATCTTTCCACTTTGGTCCTCTCCGAACCTAGGAAATACCACCTCTTTGAAGAGTGAGACAGTTTGGAAGGGCCATTAAAATGGGAGAGGTGGCCTCTGGGGTTGCAACACTTAAATAGTCAAGAAAAGAGAAAATAGAAACCTTTTTTAGAGACCATGAATCACAGAATCACAGAATCACAGAATTCTAGGGTTGGAAGGGACTTTGAAGGATCATCTAGTCCAACCCCCCTGCCAGAGCAGGGTCACCTAGAGTAGCCACAGAAGAAGACCCCCCACACACTGTTGGTCATTTCTCAGTTTAATTTTTGCTAGAATTTGACTTTCTATTGGAATTTGGGCAGTTTCTTGTCTGCATGTGCACTATGTGTATGTCAAGTGGATTAAATGAATAGACCAAAGTGACATGGTGGAGAGCAAGACCAGTAAGTGATCTTCTCAACAACATGAGGCTGCTCAAACAAGACATTTCAGTAACACTCTTTTTCCCCTACACACCTTTTTCTTGTGTCCCCATCTATAACTCCATGTTAATGCAAATCAGTCTGTGGATCTTTTTGCCTCAGGACACGTGGGTGAAAGAGGTGTCAGATCCTAAACAAGGATTAAGGAGGTTGATGGAAGAAGAAGCGTTTATTTAATGAAAGCTGAGATTTTGTAGAAGGAGAGGTCAGCTTCAGCAAGATGCAAGAAGAGTATACAATGAGTACAGTGAAATAGAGAGGAAAGAAAGGGAAAGGGAAGGAAAACATTATTCCTAGCTCAGGTATAACATTTTTCATCCTGTAAGTGCTTTGAAGAAACAATAGTGGACCATCATCTTAATGATGGACCATGGCTTCAGTTAAAAACCAGCAATAAAGGAATCAGTCATATAATGAACATAAACAAATGATGTCTGGAAAATTCAAATGTGGCCTTATTCTATGGATCCTGTCAGCTTCTGGACAGACCACAGAGAGGACAGGCCCTGCAAAGAGATGATTGCAGAGTGACAGCACTGCGTCCCTGCCAGATGATCACACAGAAATAGTCTGTGAATTCATGTTAGCACAGGAATGTACTTGGAAAGAGGTCTGGCTACTCAACTCTCTGTTGATCTATTTAAAAAGGCAGTCAATGGCCTGGTTTTTCTTACCCTCGTTGTTCCTTGTGTTTTCTTTTCATGTCTGAGGTGTTTATTAGGTTTGAGGGCTGCACAAATTAAAACGGACAAACAGCCATCAGTTGGCAGCAGGGTTGTTTAGCCAAGGGGAGGTTATTTTGGAGATCCACCGTTCTGTCTTTCACCTCTGTCTGAAATACAGATGTGCAGGAGCTAAATTGCATGCTCCGTTTTTAACTTGTCCTCTTAGTCCCAGGGGGATGGTGCATGGGCTTGTTTGCACAGGTGAAACACTGAGGCTTTGGTGAGCTGCAGAAGGGCCAACAGATGTCGTCCCACCCTCTGACCACAGAGGAGGGCATCAGTAGGACCTGTGCATGATGGGAGATGCTCTGCATATTTCTGATTTCTGTTTCTAGAAAAAGTGTTGGGGTATTAGATGTTGGCGCATTAGAAAGGGGGTGGTCAGTAGGTCAAGAGAGGTTCTCCTCCCCCTCTATTCTGCCTTGGTGAGGCCACATCTGGAGGATTGTGTCCAGTTCTGGACCCCACAGTTCAAGAAGGACATGGAACTTCTTGAAAGAGTCCAGCGCAGAGCCACAAAGATGATGAAGGGAGTGGAACATCTCCCTTGTGAGGAAAGGCTGAGGGAGCTGGGTCTCTTTAGCTTGGAGAAAAGGAGACTGAGGGGTGACCTCATCCATGGTTACAAATATGTAAAGGGTGAGGGTCAGGACGATGGAGCCAAGCTTTTTACAGTGCTGACCAATGATAGGACAAGGGGCAATGGATGCAAACTGGAGCCCAGGAGGTTCCATGTGAATCTCAGGAAGAACTTCTTTCCTGTGAGAGTGCCAGAGCACTGGACCAGGCTGCCCAGAGAGGTTGTGGAGTCTCCTTGGCTGGAGACATTCAAACCCCGCCTGGATGCGTTCCTGTGTGATGGACTCTAGGTGACCCTGCTCTGGCAGGGGGGTTGGACTGGATGATCTATCGAGGTCCCTTCCAACTCCTAGGATTCTGTGATTCTGTGATTCTGTGTATTGTTAACTCCTGTGGGATCATAAGGGGAAGTGGTGATGGAGGTGACCTGCTCTGATCTTACTGAGGATTAGTGGGACCTCCTCAAGAGTGGGTGAGAAGGAAGATCTTCAAGTTTTGGTGTAATACAGAAGTCAAGATGGCATTGGAAATATAAATCCCTTTTTCTCCTGATTCCACTACAACTTCTCACTCCTCTGAAGCTACACAAGATCTTCTCTGCTCTAGCAATTGCTTGGAAAATGGAAGGAGGATGAGGGGATGCAAAGGAGAACACATTTCTGCTCCAGGTTTCCTCTTTCACTTCCTAAAAACTGGAGGAATGGCTTTGTGGGCACCACCAGCACAGATGTGGACAAACAAAAGGAGATGGAGGTAGAGGTTTTCCGAATTCAAGCTACAGCATATGATCCACTAGGACTTTCCCCAAAAGAACTTAGTACCTGAAGACCATTTAGTGCAACAACGGTGTTTGCAGTATTTCTGAGGGGTGCTGCCCTCTACAGCTAACTGCAGGGGACATCTATGAGCCTCCAGGATGCACAACTCCTGCAGCAGCCTCTCCATGCTTGCTCAGTGCCACACAAGGAAAAGGGACACAAGGACACTATTAGTTGAAAGTATCCATGTTCTCTTCTTGCTGAGCTGTGCCATTTGCCTGCAAAAAACACCTGCCCAAACCCCACTTAGGACCTGGTCTCCAGCCTTCCTCCTCTTGTTCATGGGCAATCACGTCTCCCTATCCATAGGATGTTTGCTTACTGAGTCTGGTTAGGATTTTGGGGAGTCTAGGGGGGGGTTTAGTGATGGTTTTTTTGTTTTGTCTGGGTTTTGCCTGTTTGCTTGTTTGTGTTTAATTGTTTGGGTTTTTTTTTCTTCTGGTAAGGAGAGCTTAAATCATATTCAGTCAGGCAATAGGTGAAGGAAGTGGGAAACTGGCAGAGCCACAGGGAAGAGACATTTCCTATGGCCCAGAGCTCAGCTCAGGGTGGCAGGACATAAGACAGGGAGTTGCAGGCTGATAAATCTTTGATGTGCAAAGCATCAGGACAACGACATGCAGGAAGTCAGCTTTGTGACATAATCTCAGCTCCATCCGGGTTCACCTTCAAACCTCTCCCCACTTCTTGAGGTACCACTGTTGGTGTCACTTCTGCAGCAGACTTATTGGTATCTTGTTGAGATCTAAGGAGCAGCCTGCCCGAAGGATGCAAGGATGAGCTGAAGGGAATGCAGAAATGGGGACTCCAGTTCTCAGCCACGTGTGCTGCTTGAGGCAGGAACATTTCCTCGGCATACTGGAGTAGGAGGCAAACTCATAATGGTTCAGTCTTTCTTTTTGTGCCTTGGTGATGGCACTGGTGATAAGCCCAATTGGTTCTTGGTTCCCTCAGCTCTTCAAAATCTCATCAAGAGAGCACATAAAAATGTCAGGGATTTCTAAAGAAAAGTGGCCAGAAAACATTTGCTTCTCAAACCAACCCTGCCATAAGTTTCCAATGATACAATAGATCTTGTAAACAGCTGGGAAGATATCAAAAGAGGTCTAGCCATGAGCACTACTCAGTACTTGTGTAGTACCCAGGACATCAAAAACCTTAATCACCTTAAAATCTGGGGGATGTGAGTAAAAAGATATGCTAAGACATTGGAGACAGGCATGACGTGTGTGTGTGTCTGAACACACCTGGGTGGGCACAGCCATGTGGTTCCTGCAATACCCTCCCCAGTTTCCCTGACGCAGCAGGGCTTTGACTGAGGACATGTCTATGTGGAGCTCAGGCCAGGTAAAGAATCTTTGAATTCACCTTTATGCGACGGCGTTTTTAAGAGAGCCACTCTGCTGTGTGTAACCACAGAGTAAGGAGAGAGTTTACCCAACCTGGAAGGGGAGGGCAGGCTCCTCGCTGGCTCTGAAGAGCAGGTACTGTTCCTTCCTGGTGCTATTTCTAGAATACCTTGGAAGCACCCTAGCTTCTGCTAAAGTAGCATACGGGCCTCGACTTACCTCATGTTGTGAGAAGAGGTGAGTTGTTTGAGGAGAGCCTGGAGAAAGGCAGGGGTGAGAGTCACACACAGCCCTTTTGATTGCCTGAAAATTAAATAAGGAGAAAGGATCCGCAAGGCTGAAGGTGGAAAAGTATGTGTGAATTGGTGCCTCTGCTCCAGGGGGAGGTCACCTGGCTGAGGGGTCATGTGGTGGCAAGGTGTTGCAGAAGGACCATCAGGGCCTCCTGGCATGGGGTGGAAGGTCTGGAGGGTCTGCAGCCCCCTACCCCAAAAATCTTGCAGGAGAGAGAGGAGGTAGGGCAAGAAGTGATGTATAAGCACACTCATTTTGGGGGGTGGGTTTGAGGGGTGTGTGCTGACACAGCAACAGAGCAGTGTGAGTAAATGGGATTTATTTGTAGCCCTGGAGATGGGCACCCCAGCAACAACAAAATGTTGCAAGAGGTTTACACTTGATTTTTAAAAAGAAAAAACTTCAGGCATCAACAAGTTAAGAATTCCTTTGATTTACCTTTCTGTAATGCTATTTTAAGCTATTTAAGAATGCTATTCTGTAATGCTATATTTAACAGGATGAATTATTCAGGCATCACATAGGGACAGTTCGTCAGCTGCAGGCTGGGGCTGCTCTTCTTCTCTCTGGATCAAGCCAAAGATGTCACCCAAAACTTCAGGTTTCAGTTTACACTATCCATCTTATAACACTGCAGCTGCCCCGAACATCAAGTGAGGGTTAAAGGTGCAACCTTTACCCAGGACTCCACACCCCCCCCATCTGTAGCCACTACAGGAGAAGCAGCAGTGTGATGTGTTTGCTGATGCTGTGCTGGCTTTGTCTCCTCACACCTTTTGGCAGCACTTTGGACCACTGTGGAGAGTTTGTTTGTCCAGGTCAGTGCTGCTGAATGTAATTCAGGCACCAAATCACACACGACCTTGTTTTGTGGCTCCATGGCTTCTGTGGTCAGCTGTGGGACAAGGTCTGTCTCTGCTCAGATGAAACTCCAGATCCTTCCAGGGGAATTTCTACCTGAGTAACACATGAAGTGAGGAAGGACTTCATAACAAGAAATATCAATCACTCTACTTTGGATATGATGTACAGAAACAACTATTTCACTCCCAGACACTTTGTGAAAATGGCACAAAATGTAAAAATACTTTGATGAGCAAGGGAAATAAATAAATAAACACATCTCAGTCAGAGTGAACTGGTTCCCCTGGCTTCTGTTCCTCTCCTATCAGTCTAGATGACAAAGCAAAGTTATTTGAAAAGATTCAATGATTGTCCATATAAATAACAGGACTTAAGGATGCAGCAATATCTCAGCATAAGTTCTTATGTAGGAACATGGCCAACCTATGGTGTACATGGTCTTTCACTGGAGACAGGACACCAAGTTGGTTTTAATAAACATGAATGGCTGCCCCTTGGTTTCAAATCTTCTGTGAAAATCAAGACCTCATGGGAAGGAGGAGGTGACAGAGTCAGACTTAGAAGTGTCCCATCTCCAGGCTGAATCCAGATGGGAGAGAGGTTAAACCATGAATACCACTTTGCTCTGAGAGCTCTTCTCAGGCTGTGATTAAGCTCGTGTTGTCAGGGAGAAAGGCTGGTAGAACATATCCTAAATCACATAGCCCAAAAGTAATGCCCTGGTGTCAGCAGCTGCCCTGTGCGTACCTTCCACCTTCGGTACTAACTCAGCTCCCGTGTACCCTCTGCTTTTCATAGAATCATAGAATCATTCTGGTTGGAAGGGACCTCCAGGGTCATCAAGTCCAACCTTTATCCCATCATATTCCCAACCATTAGACCATCAGACCATGGCCTCAAGTGCCTCATCAACCCATTCTTTGAACACCCCCGGGGACGGTGACTCCACCACCTCCCTGGGCAGCCCATTCCAGTGCCCAACCACCCTCTCAGGAAAGAACTTCTTCCTAATATCCAACCTAAACTTCTCCTGATGGAACTTGAGGCCATTTCCTCTCGTCCTGTCGTCAGCAATTCGGGAGAAGAGACCAACACCAGCCTCACTACAACCTCCTTTAGGTAGTTGTAGAGGGCAATAAGGTCTCCTCTCAGTTTATCTCTCTGGGTTTATCTTTATTGAATCGTAAAGATAGGTAGGACCACTATCTCTCCATTTCATAGTGAACAGAAAGGCAGAGTCAGCTAGGTAAAAAACATTTGCTTCAAAAAAAAAGTGGAAAAAAAGGAGTGAGTCAGTTTCCCAAGATCATCAAGCTATGTCTACAATGCAGAAAACATTAAGTCCAATCTAAGAAATGTAGAATGGCTCTCATGTCTGGTCAAGGCCAGTTCTATTTATAGCAGGCTGATGGTGTACAAACTCTGCAGCACATAGCCAAGGGTCTTCCAGGTCCTCACATAGTGATCCTAAGACAAAATTATTGGATTTTGTGAGGATTGTGTCACAGCCTTTTAGAGCAGTGTGTTTCTAGCTTGCAAGTGAGTATGTGTGCTGCATGATGTAGGATAGGAAATGGGTCTACATGGAGGTGTTTGAAGGTAAAGAAGGTTCCTCTTAAAGGTAAAGAAGGTTCCTCTTAAAGGGAACTGGTGGAGTCACACCCAAAGAGATCCTGTAAATGAACTTGTATCCACGTGGTATGGATGACTTGTGAGGATGAGAATCTGTATGAATTCAAGTGGTAAGTTACTCAGCACCTTAGATGTAGTCACCAGGATCCTGGAGCTGTCAAACACCAGCCACCCAGCCACTGACAGTCACAGGCTACAGAAGCTGCATCAGTAGTGGTAAATTAAATGTTCTTGGAGCTCTTGTCTGGTCCAGAGGACAACGGACACAAAGCAGCATGTGCATACCATCAAATTCTACTACCTTCCACAACAGGATGACCACATCCCAAATGTCTGTGGGGATTGGCTTCTGGCCCTGCTAACCCCAGATATTGCCTGGTAAGTGTCTGGGAGGTTGCTGGTAGACACTGAAACTCAGTGCTCAGCATTGTTCCTTGTTTCATTCACCAGTACAGCTGCAGATAGTGACACTGGGGACAAACCCATGCACCTGACCATGCTCACATGTCAAATGGCCCAAGCATAGAGTGTCCCATGGGGGTAAAGTCAAAGGTGGGCTTGGGACAATGTTATAGCCACTCCCCAGGGATAAAATCCATCCTTGAGCTTTTTTTCCACTGCTTTGCAGGTCAGTTTTTAAAAATAGGTCAAAAGTAAAGTTAGACAGTCGTGAGAAGCTTATGCTCATTTTGCATCAGAAACAGAGGTGTTCAGTGTTCCTGCAGATCTCTGGCTTGTTTTTTGGTGTTAAACAGTTACTCACCAGACATTACATCAGGACATGGCTCCTATTGTCCAGAGCAGTGAGCATTTACTAGCTATTGCCCCATGGATCAGCCCTTCAGGCATGCTTCTCCCTCTCACATGTCTTGCTCCTCCCTGCTCCCAGGCGTGAGAGAAATTCAGAGGTCTATGGTGGGAGGAGGAAAGCAGGGGACACCTTGTTTAAAAAATGAAAGGTGCAGCTTTGGCTGTTTGTTTAGGAATACGTGGCATTGGGGCTGAAATAAAGGTTATTTTGGAAAGACAGAGAGCTTTACAGAACCTTCATTCACTCCCTTTGACTGGATTGCATAAAGGGCTACTGAGCAGATAAACTTTTAATGAATGTGAATTCCTCTCTTAATTACATTACAAGAAATTAAAAAAGACACATTTCATGGGCTGGTGGGGGAAAAAGGAGATATTTATCACCCCAAAAGAGGTCAGATTTCCAGTTTGTTTAGACCTGGATTTCAATCTCCTTCCTCCAGTCTGCATGGGAGAAAGATGTAGACACCTACTCTTGCCTGGAGCTCAAGAGCCAGGTCTGTTCTCTGAGGGACAGAAGAGACTCTCTCATCAACGTGATGCAATACATTCCCCCAGGGACTATATGTCAGGAAGGGCTAATGTATATTTGGGTAATGCACCACTCTCTTTAGCATCTCATGTGTGGAAACCATTGATTGATGAAAAGCTCAACATGAGCCAGCAACATACACTTACAGCCCAGAAAGCCATCGGTATCCTGGGCTTCATGGAAAGCAGTGGGACCAGCAGGTCTAGGGAGGGGATTCCCCCCATCTACTCTGCTCTTGTGAGACCCCCCCTACAATGCTGGGTCCAGTTCTGGGGCCCTCAACATAACAAGGACATGGAGCTCTTGGAGCAAGTCCAGAGGAGGCCACGAAGATGCTCAGAAGGCTGGAGCACCTCTCGTATGAGAACAGGCTGAGAACATTGAGGTTGTTCAGCCTAGAGAAGAAAAGACTCTATGGAGACCTTAGAGCACCTTTCAGTACCTGAACGGGCTCCAGGAAAGCTGGAGAAGGACTTTTGACAAGGGCAGGGAGTGATGGGATGAGAGGGAATGGTTTCAAGCTGAAAGAGGGGAGATTTAGATTAGACATGAGGAAGAAATTCTTTGGTGTGAGGGTGGTGAGAGCCTGGCCCAGGGTGCCCAGAGAAGCTGTGGCTGCCCCTCTCTGGCAGTGTTGAAGGCCAGGTTGGATGGGGCTTGGAGCAACTTGGTCTGGTGGGAGGTGTCCCTGCTTATGGCAGGCGGTGGCACTAGATGGGCTTTGAGGTCCCTTCCAACCTAAACCATTCTGTGATTCTATGAAGACACCTTCCCCAGCTGTAGATGATGCAGCATCCCAGTCATGCATGCTCTCTCCTATCTGTGTGCCATGCTGGATGTGCTAAGAGATCCTTCTCTCTCCAGATCTGACACATAAGATCTCTAGTGATGGGAGGTGAGAAATGCTTCCTTCCAAGCAGAACCAGCTTAGTCTGATCCAAACTTTGTGGTTTATTGTGTCTTTCAGTGAAGCTCCAGGCTCCTCGTATGACCCTTCAGGCATCCTTGTAGTTGCAAACACGAACATCCTGACCCAAACTGCATTCCTTGCCTAATCCTTAGAGTTGTCCATGGAAAAGAGTGGACTTCTATATATAGTGCTTTGAAAAGTCACTGAGTTATTCTGCCCGGGTGAAGGGGGTCTGTTCTCTTCAGCATGCAACACAATTCAAGCCTTGTTAATACATATAAGGGAGGGGAAAAAAAGAGAGAGAGTGGAAAAAAAAGGTCTCCTTTGTAAAAAATGTGTTTGTGAAAGGAGGAAATGTCTGGCATGGGGTGTCAAAAGCTCTAGAAGACTGAGTTTATTTTGGAGCCCACTGAGGTTAGATTTTATCAGCTTGAAAGATATAGTTTTACTCTTATTATGCCATTAATTTTCTCTGCTAGCTGAAAGATGCCTTGATACTCAATGGGAAGTTACTCTTTTCCCATGCCTGAGACCAAGGTCATATCTCATTTCTCCAAACCATTCCAGAATCTCTGAACAGAGAGGCAGAGCCATAAGCCATGGCTGGGAGTGAGTCTGATTTGGATTGGACCATAGACACAGTTAATGTCTCTAACAGAGGATGCTTGGAAAAAATACCACTTCAAAGAGGCTTGTGCTTTGTCTGAAGAGATGTAGAAATATTTAACTGCAAGGCTGGAGTCTCTTTAGTTACATTCTTTCTTTTCCCTTTGCCATTGACAGAATTTCACGGGTGGTTTTCAAGCAGTACATTCAAACAACATTGTTATTTTGGGATGCATTCTCCTCACGTTCATCAAGTGAACCAAAATACCAGGAGTCCCACCTAAAAGGAGGGGTTTTTTTTATATAACCCCCAGAGCATTTGTTTGAAATGTGTTACTAAACTGACCTTTGAGTCTGGGCTGTCAATGGGGCCAGATCTTCCCAAAAATATGTTCACACTGCAGGCTTCTGAATCTACCAGCTACCTACCAAGCAACCTACCAACATGAGATGTCCACTAAGGGATTCACTGAGCATCTGACAGTCCTGGTGAGATCATTCCAGAGATGTTCCTTCTCCTTTTGTGAGTAGTTACCTCATTAGATGCTCTGTCATCAGAACGCTTTAGACTCTCATCCATTTAAGAAGGGTGAAGAACATATCTTCTGGGGTCCTTACTTTTTTCACCTCCTATAGAAAGTTGCAACTCCCCCAGACCTGTTGGATGAACAAAATATCTGTCCTTCAAAGCAACACAAAGTTCAGCTTAATTGTTTGGAACAATACTGGCAGGAAATTTCCTGTGTTTGGGGATGGGATGGGGGAACTCCCAACTTTTTGTGAACTCCAGTAGCTATGCTCCATATTCCTTGATGGCATGCCTTGATGTTGGTTGTGAGTAGGAACCAAAACCCTGAACACAGGAGAAACCACCCTGGCAGCAGTAGCAATCCTACAGCCTACCTTTGGTCCGGTCACTAGAGGGACACCATCCCATTGAATTAAAGATTCAACTCTGTAACACCACTGGTGAGACCCTGGAAAAGATGATTTCAAAGAAGGTTATGTGAACTAATTTTTCAGTTTGGGGATGTTATAACTTTATAAGCTAGGACATATTTCACAAGAATTTCCTGCAATGCTTGATAAGTTAAGGTGTGGGCATAGGAACAAAATTCTACTGTTGAGTAATAATTAATGAATATGGTAATTTTATGCCTTACATTTTAAAATATTTAGTAGAGTTGTATGAATAAACAATGGATTTCATTCACTAGGTGAATAATAAATAAGTGAATGAATACATAATAGAACAGTCAGAGATCAAAGAAAAACAAAAACTACTTATTTTGTGGGATTTCTTGGTACATTAAGAAAAGAATATCTGTTAAACATTTGGAGTTCTAGGAATAATTTTTTTTGCAACATGGGAACTTCCAAGCCATGTCTTAATCCTTGAAAATTTTGAACTGAAAATCCTGGTTTGCCTGTAGTGTACAATTTTCCAGAAGCTGCAAAGATTGAGTCTTGAGAAAGGAATTTGATGGAGACCCAAATTACCATGCTAGTTGGCCACAGACCATAGAGATGGCAAGGAGTTGTAGGGTTTATTCCTCATAACCAGAGGCACATCTGCTCATCAGCACCATGTATCAGTGTGGGTGAGACATGTTCAATTGTGCCTGCAGAAGTCATTGCACACTCCAGAGAAAGGGATCTGAAGGCAATTTCTTGCCATCTGTGAACTTCTTCCTAGTACTTTGAAAAGAGATATCTGTTTAGGGGGAATGGACATTGTGTGTCCCTGCTATTCCTTGCACTCTGAACAGTCTATAATTTAACCAGGGAGGAGTGTATCTGCCAGATATACCAACCCCAGCTGCTCAGCGTGGATCTGAAGGGTCCAGATTAAACCACTTCAGCTTCATTCCATGTGTTGTGATCTGTTATGTCTTCTGGGATAAAAGACTCATCTTCACTACTCACATGGTCTTGGAAGCTCAGGAGAGACACAAATTTAAGATGCTGTGATAAGACCATGTTGAAGAGATATGGCCCTAACAGAAACACACTGTCTGAACATACCTACCACTTCAGAACCAAAAAAAAAAAAAGAGAACTGAACTGGGAAAGGTTCAGAGAGAGTGGCAAGGATTACCCAAGGCAAGAGACAATTTTTGTAGGAGGATGGACTGAATTAGAAAAGACATTTTCAATATCTGGGGACTCCACATTCACTGTTCTTGAATTAACTCATAGAGTTCGTTATATCCTTGCAGAATCCTGCTGATACAGCCAAAAAGTGTGGGTCCCTTGGGCTTATGGATTAAATCTCCATGCAGATGGTTCGAAAAGTGCTGCTAAGTACAGCTCAGTCTTTTGCTGTTTTGGTGCAGTACAAGGTGCAGTCTTAGGTCATAAGGGGGTTGTGGGTTCATCTGTGCATGAGATGAACACCTTCTGGTCAGCATTATTGGAATGCATGGCCCTGCTAAATAACACTCTACTTCTTCAAGGTGCAAAGTCATGGACTCACCCATTGCTCTATGGGCTCCCTAAAGCAGTCAGAGATGATAGGAAGATTAAAAGAGCTGCAGACCATCTGGGTTAATGCACAGAATGGAAACACGTCTGTGATGATGCTCTCCAGACATAGAAGATGCTGGCGTGGCTGTGCGGGAGGTGGGTGAGAATCCTCACTCTCATGCTGGGCACATGTATGACCCTGCTAGTGGGACAGAAGACATCGGAGGGCAGTGAAAGAGCTGAGCTGGACTAGGTGGACTGGATGCACCTCGACTAGATGCAAACCTGGACCTATTTGCATGCTAGCAAGCCATTTTGCTCTCAGGAGCACATTTGCTAAGGATTATTGGCAAATCTAACTTCTGTGCAAGCCCAGGGGGAGGTAATGGAGAAAAGTCACTGTGGTTCCTAAAGGAGGGGAAGGGAGAAACATGTATTACAAATGGAAGAGACTTTCTTCCTCCTCCCACCATTGCCATGATGGGGGCAGCCACAGACTACTTTGAAGTCCTGGCCTTCAGGCTCTTTGCCACCATTTGTGCTCAGCCCTTCCAACAAAAGCACAGTATCTTGGTGGCAAGAGGCTTGGCCGAGGAGCAGAAGGCAGGCTTTTTATATTAAGGGAAGGGCTGTGAACAATTTTGCCTTTATCACCACAAAAGGGACTGTAAATCCCTCCGTGTTATGGATCCTGGTCCTGCAACTTGATCTCCCCAAACCAGTCATTTAAGTCAGGATAAATCTTTTCATTATTATTATTATTATTGTATGGCTTGTTGATTTATTTTAAAAGAGAAAGAGAGAAGGAGGGGGGGAGAAATTTGCTCTAGTGTGGCTTGAAAATAACATTTGCAGCCAAAGGGTTGTTTTATGTACACTGCTTTGCCTAAATCTAATGATACGAAAGGACCAGAAAGCTCAGACCAGATTTCTCCATCAAGAGATGGAGCTTAGTCCATTTCTTGGCACCACTTAGAAAGTCAATATTTCTCTTTCTTCTTTCCTGGCTGAATTTGGTGGAGCAGAGGATCTAATTCCCAGCTTCAGCTTGGGATCCAGGCAGGCAGGCGTTTCACCCTACGAAATCACACCCTGCACAATTTTGGTCCTGGCTGTTTCCAGCTCTTTCACACTCACTCATTCAATTCTTGCCTCAGCTCTTTGCAAGTTTGCAGTCTGCCAGTTTGTAGACTTGTTCCTTCCTTGGGACCCAAGGGGCAGCTGCAGCTGTGTAGCCTGCTTTGCCATCTGCTTGCCTGGTGTTTGAGGATCTGGAGAGGGGCCATGCCCATCACGTGTGCTCTCCTCAGGACTCCAAGGAGCCCTGTGAGACAGGAAGGTGTTCAGCTGCCACATGTATCTGGTTCCTCACGTGCTTTAGTGTGTAGACACCTTCACCCTGAACATGAACAGCAGAAAGCTGAGCAGCCTGCTTTGTTTTTTAACAAATGCCACTGGAAGATTTCCTTTATGGTGCATTTAAAGTGCCAAATATACTCTTAAAAACATCTCTGCTCATTGCCACTGGTACCGACTTCAGTATCCTTGGTGCTGGTGCAGTGATTTGCCAACATCATTTTGTAGAACAGGGTGCAGTAACAGATCTGGAGCCATTCTCCACCTGCAGCCTGTCAGCTTTCTGAGCTAGCTCTTTACAGCCAATGTGCTGGAGTGGAATGGGGCTTGTGAGTCACCAGTCTCTTGCCTCAGCACCTCAGCAAGGGGTTTTCCTTCTGAAAACATGATCAGTGCCTCCACCTGTCAATGCAGTGCTGCTATCCCCAGGTTAAAATCCCTTACTGACTCTCAATATCATGATGTTGCTCCTTAATACTCATGAATAAAGAAACAGACCTATAAAGATTTCCTCCTATATAGAGATAATAAATCATAAATTAACATAAATATATGATCCTTTTTGTCTATGTGCATATATCAGTGATTTTTATATATATTTACATGAACCCAGAGTATTTTGATGCAGCTGGGTTAAGCAGGTTTATGCTGGCAGGGTGAGGTCCTCACATGTGGCAATAGGCACATTATGTGTTCTTGCTACCCCCTCTGCCCCCAAAAACGACATGACAACATGACTCACTGCAGTCTTAATAACTTGTCCAAGGTCAGCTGCACAGGCAAAAACTCAACCCAAATCTACTGGGATCCACTTGAATTCCTGAGCCATAGGATCTCCCAGACTCAGCCAAACCTCCATGTCCTTGTTGAAAGCAGAACCCAGCCTGAAAGGAATGACTTTGTGGATGGCTGCAGTTGGTCCACCTGCCTTTTTGCTGGGTTGGAGGAGCACAAAGGCTACAGGTCCTCAGCAAAGAGTTTGAGCCATGCTTTAATCATAGAATCATGGAATGGTTTGTGTTGCAAGGGACCTTAAAGATCATTTAGCTCCAACCCTCCTGACATGGGTAGGAACACCTTCCACTAGACCAGGTTGCTCTAAATCACATCCAAGCTGGCCTTGAACACTTCCAGGGAAGTTCCTGGTTGTCCTGTTCCAGATTGTCCAAAAAAAGACCTTCATTCCTAGAAGTAATATGGAAGGAGCTAAGGAGTTATCCTTCTTTGTACCTTCTTCATCTACCCAGCACAGCACATGCATCATGTCAGAAGAAGAGATGACTACCACAGTTGTCTTTGTGGCCATTGGCACCTTAACATTTTTAGCATTAATTAGACTCTGAGGTGCCTTTCCCTGGGGAGTGCTGTGTGAGACTCTTCATGTTGGTTGTCCTTAATGCTCTTGATATCTAAGTCCTGACCATCCAGTTTTAGCAAGGTCTTAGTTTGTTGCAGTGACCTAGGTATGGACAGGAGCTCAGCAATACTGCTGAGTTATGTTATGATGACCTGTGGACATGATGAACCCAACACCGTGCTAAGATCATGGTACCCACCTTCTGGAGAAGTGATGCTTCCCAGCTGGACAGAACCTTAGAACTTGAGTCTCTCTACACCAAGTTGTGTGTGGTCCCCTTTACTCTTTCATCGAATCTACTCTAACACTTCAGAGTTAATTGTGAGAACTTTGTTCTCCACCAGGAATGTCTGCCATCTGTTTCACCAGATGCTTCAGCCTTGTTGGGAAGAGTTCACAATAGAGAATCACTGATCAATTTTTGGGAATGACAGTCAAATTTTGAGCTGGAAGAGAAAGAAACTGATTTCCAAGACACTACACCTTACCCGACTACATGAGTATCTACTAAAAAAGTAAACCAGATACCAGAGGTGCAACCTTCTGGGAGGAAACAAGGGCTATTTTTCTCCATTTCATGTCCTTTAATTCACTTTTAATAGTGCAGCAGGGCACATCTTTGAAACACCAGACTTCAGTCAGAACGGGAACCTATTCCTGCAGTATTCTCTTGTTCCCATGAAACAAACCTTACCATAGATGTAATTACCCACCCATCCATCACTGTTGCAGTGAACACAACACACATATGTGTACATACAGTCATCCAGAACTCTCTACTGTTGTTCCATCATTTTCTGCAATGTTTACTGAGCCCATTCATTAAATAATTCTCTCTGTCTTGCAGTAATGATACATTGCTTGAATACAGCTCCCCTCTATTTACATTATTTACCTGGCAGTGAGCCCACCCTAATAATTTATAATGACGAAAAGTTATCTAAAAAGATGAGATGTTTCTACAGATGACAAGAAGATTCCCAAATTGGAGTAATAAATACTCAACTTTTAAAACTTTTGGATGGGATGTAAACCCTCACACTCCAGGATATCGGCCAACTGTAATTGCTGGGGTCAAGAGGAGACCAGGAGGAATAAGTTTTCTTTGTCTTGGTGGGTGAAGTAGAATAGTGAGAATGGCAGGGAAAAGGGATTAATTTTAGCTTCACCTGAAATAAAATTTTGACTTTAGGGATTTTTTGGTAAAGACATTCTAGAAAGAAAAGAAATACTGGAAGAAGATGAAGTAGATGGGAAAAAACCATCCCATTGAGCACTCGAGATTGTTAACGCCTATCTTCAACTTGAAGAAGAAAAAAGGCACATTGGAATTATTTTCAAAACCTTTTACTTAAAATTTGAAAAGACAAATTTATTTTTTATCTTTCCTAATATTTTATTATTTTTGACCCTTTGAAAAGTATTTTTATCCTTTTTCTCTCCAGTTTAAATGATCAACTGCATTGGACATAAGCATTAAAATTACTTCTATTATTTTAAAAGTGTCTTCCTTGGTAGATATATTATTGTCCCAAAGCTAATCAGAATTTGGTCAAAATGAGTACTTCTTCCAGAGGCAAATCATCTCCTCACTGCTCAGTACAGCTTCAGGCAACTTTTTAGCAGAACAGCTGGGTGTTACTGGAGAAAGAGAATGCTGAATAGTCATTTGAGATGCACAAAACCTCTTGTCTTCTCATACACAGGCATTGTCTTTCTCTGCCTGAAAACTGTAAGCACATTAAAATGTTTTCATTGGCCCATCTGTTAGCAGAAAAGGCTTTCTGAAATCCGTGTGAACTTCCATTGATATATGGTGCTTTATTAACTACCCAAGCTATGTTGATTATTTATTATTCATTGTTTAACTTTATAATAGTGTTAATAGAATAAATATTTATTACAAAAGCTGCTGTTGTCTAGGGCACAGTTGTGAAGCAAGCAGAAAACAGCTTGAGTGAAAGATCACCCTTGCTTCCAAAAACCCTCCTGTGGTTGGATTCCACATCTCCATCTCCTGATGGTGTGAAGAACATAATTACAAGAGATCTTGACAGTGATTTATAGTGAAAACCAAAGCGCTGACTTTTTTGTTTAAAGTGACTGGGGAAAATAAAAAAGAAAATGTAGTAGAAAGAATCACTCTTTTAGAAACCTTTGCTTTGTTCTTTCTATTTTAAGATATGGGTTTATCAGGGATTTTAAGGAGATGAAGTCCCCCTAAATGCCCACCTCCATAGGACCACAATGGCGCCACCACCAGAGGAGCTTTTACCTCTATCCTTGATAACAAAAAAGAGCAAAGAGCTGGTGATCATGTTAAGGAAACCTTAGCAACCGTGTCTGTCTGCTACCCATGCCAGGTTGATGCAGAGCCTGGTGACCCCTTGAGTGCTGGAAATTCTGTCCACATGCCAAGGATGGAATCCATTCATGCTTGGAAAATTTGCTTTCAGTAGAGCTGTTGTGGACTCAGAAGCACAGAACTGAACCAGAGGGTGAACATTGCTGTCCCAGAGAGAATACCTTCATGCAATGACCTGCATCTGTCTTCAGTCTTTTTTTACCTGTTTATTAATTTTTAATGTGACCTGCTTATTTTCTGGGTCTCATCCAAAGTTTATTAGTGCTAGCAGGAAAGTTCTCAATGGCAGTGGTGGTTTCATCCTCAGGCTGTAGAATGCTTCTGAAAGATCATTCATTTGTGTTAACTTTCCAGGGTGGGAGTCAGACCAGCTGGCTACTGGAAACTGCTGAAAAAGAAGCAGTGATTTGGGAATTTCAAGGTGCAAATGAGCCTTTTTAGACCCCAAAGTACCAAAACACCCTTCATTTATCCTCCCCCATGTCTACAATCCTCCTCACCTCATGCTGTTGTTCATTAAGAAAATCCCAGTATCATTCTTTCTGGCATTTAATGAAAATGAGAAAACTGGTTCCAGATCTGTGCTTTCGTAACTGGTTCTTGTTAGAGTCACCGCGACAGGTTGGGAAAGGAGCCCAGAGCCAGTGGGTAGTGAGATCCTGGCCAAGCAGAGCTGGCTGGCTCCTGGGGTGTGCTGCACAGGAGCTCGAAACTTTTCAGAAGCACTTGGGATTTTCACCTCAGCTCTGTGCTCTCTTGGCCTTTGCCTTTATTTTTAACCTGACTCCATCTGGTGTTCGTCTCCCTATCTAGACCAAGCTCTCAGGAGCAGGGCCTGCCTCCAAACCACATGAGTGCCTGGGTGCAAGTGGTGAGCTAAGGTGGAGAAACCATAAAGGGATAGCACATTTTATGAAACTTGAATTCATCACCCTGGGAGCAGTGGGCTAAAGATGAGGAACTTATGGACACCACCTCCCAGCCAGCTCTCAATGATATAGATTCATAGGATCATAGAATGGTTAGGGTTGGAAGGGACCTGTAAAGGTCATCTAGTCCAACCCCCCTGCAGTGAGCAGGAACATCTCCGACTAGATCAGGTTTCTCAGAGCCCCATCCAACTTGACCTTGAATGTTTCCAGGGATGGGACATCTCCCACCTTTCTGGGCAACCTGGGCCAGTGTCTCACCACCCTCAACATAAAAAATTTCTTCCTTTTATCTAGTCTGCATTTCACCTCTTTTAGTTTAAAACCCATCACCCCTCGTCCTATTGCAACAGGTCCTGCTAAAAAGTCTGTCCTCATCTTTCTGAAAAGCCCACTTTAAGTATTGAAAGGATATCCCCAGCTCCTCACCATCCCTCCTGCAGCATCATCACTGTGTCCTCTTCATGCCCTCCACTTCTCAAAATACCTCACCTTTCTTCTGTCAGCCAGGGTCATCTTTCCACACATCTCCCTACACGCTCCCTTGAGTCTGTGATATATTGATACCAGTTATCCACATCTTCATGACCATCCCTCCCTTTCACAATCCCTACTCTTATGTTTTGGCTAGCAGCTGGATGGTGGCTATGGAAACAGGACAGATGCTGGTCAGACCAGTTCTATGTGATCCGTTATTACTTGGCAGAACTTACCCCAGCACCAGGCAAAGTTGCTTTAAACCAGATTGTTGCTAGGAAGCTTCTCTTTGTGTTGGAAGCTATTTCCTTCCTACCCAAAGGAAGATCAGAGCAAATTCACTGAGAGTAGCTTGGAAAAAAAATAACATATATTATATATACATATATAAAAGAGGTTAGACAGGAGAATATCCAGATCCAGTCATTTAGAGATGGGAACAAAGTCAAACCTCAGTCCAGGCATCCATGAAATATGGAGGTTATAATGTGGATATAGGTTCAGCCATGGGAAACTGCCTGGATTTTGTCCTGAGATATTTACAAGCTCACATCCCTGGCTTAATAAGCAGCACTTTGCATTTAAAGATTTGGTGAATCTTTTGAACTCTTTTTCTGAATTTTTGTACATGTATATATTATTTACATTTTTTGGCTCAGACATTTTTATGTTAAACCCACACATGTTCCACTCCCCTGGCATTTGAGGTTGCTGGTCTTCAAATAGCCCTGGTTTGTATCCATAATTAGGCTTACCTATATTCGCCTTCTGCTGACAGAGTCTTTAGCTAAAACACCACATTTTCAGGGTTTTCCCACAATGATGGAATAAGAAGCAGCAAAGTTTTTTTTTCCCCTGTATTTTTTTTTTTTTAAGAAAAAAAGAAGCATGATATTTTCAAGTAGTCGAAGAAATCCAGAAACTGGAACTGTTGGGGGGAAAAAAAAATAGAGACTTGCAATAATAAATTGGCAGTTATAGAAAAGCAGGCCTGTGGTTTGCTATTTATATTTGTGTCTGATCTGTTTGGCTCTGGTCTGAACTAGATCATTGAGGGGGTTACTTCTTTATTTGTAATGCACCAAACATATCTTTGGTATGAAAATTATCATCGTACAGATGTGTTCCTTGGGTTGCATCCTGCACACACGTACCTCGTAGTAAATCAGAAACAGCTTCAAGAAAGGCAGCAGATTTACATGGAAGTAAAACTGGAGTCTATCTTTGTGTCCTCTGTGTATATTTTTATATATATTTCTATCAGGCTCTGAGATTTGTTTGACTTTCTATGATTGAACACTGAGATAATGTTGATATTAGCAGCTACTGCAGATGAAATATTGCCAGACCTTCCGCCAACTTGCGTTCGACCAAGGCTGATGGATTGCTTTTGGGGTGGGATTCACCTCAGCTAATTTCACAGTTCTGTATTGGAGTTGATCAAGCCCAGACTCAGCAGAGGACTTGCGCTCATTTCAGTGACACAAAGCAGTAGAAAGCACAGAGGAGAAGATCCCTACTCAATTATCCCCCTGGCTTTATCATAGAATCACAGAATGGTTTGGTTGGGAAGGGACCTCAAAGCTCATCCAGTCCCAACCCCTTGTCATGGGCAGGGACACCTCCCACCACACCAGGGTGCTCCAAGCCCCATCCAAACTGGCCTTGAACACTTCCAGGGAGGGGCAGCCACAGCTCCTCTGGGCAACCTGGGCCAGTGTTTCACCACCTTCACCAGAAAGAATTTCATCCTTATATCCCCCTCCATATTTTTTCCATTAAAATATAATGTTTAGTTGAGCCCTCAGAAGTCGGGGTTTTAGTATCTTTCCCCATTCATGAAAATGATCAACATAGAGGAGAAAAAAAAAAGTGGAAATACATTGAAATCAAAGTGTCAGTTCCCCAGGAAATAAGGGACTTTCTGTGCAGGAAAGTGAAAGGACATCTGAGAACATTTCTGATAGTGAAGTCATTGTCTTCATCAGAAAGATCTCATGAGGGTTTTGGGGTTTTTTTGTTTGTTTATTTTTTTTAATCAAGTGGCTACATGAAGAAATCTGTTTCTAGCCTAGCAAGGATGCAAAAAATATAGATAATTATATTCTCAAATTGTCTTTGAAAATGCCTCATTATCCCAGAAGCTGGAAGTATTTTCATGACATGCTTTACTAGCTGTCATGACTAATTCCTCTTCTTGAAGATGGCCCTGGTTTCCATTCAGACAAAATATTTTGTAGAATCTTCACGTTTGTTGAGCTATTACAGGGAAAAAATAGTTTTACAAATTTTCTGTAGAACTCCTTAATTTTCCCTTTAATTTTGAAATATTTAATAAGTGCCATTAGTATTACCTCACTATTACTGGTTGAAATACAGTATTTGTTGCCTAAAAAAAATCAAGGGCAGCTGCTTCTGAGCACTTATTAAAAATTCTTATCTTTTCTGAATCAAAGTGTCTTCTGTCTGTGTTAAAATGGGGCTGTATGAGAGTTTCCCTATTTTGGGGGGGAAAACTTCAAAAGCTTGTTTCCATTTGGAACAAAGAACATATTTGTTAATGTTTATTTCTCATAAAATGGAAATGCTGAGTTTTGACCGGTTGGATTTGAAATCATGAATACTTGTCTCTATTCACTGAGCTGGACACATCAAGGGATCTACTGACTCTTTCAACAATATAACTTTAGTATCATACTTTGCCAGTACTTGAATTTGTGTCTCTTCTGGATCCATTGAAGGTTGATTTTTCTGTATAATGTAACAAATACCTTTCCCCCCAATATTAACCTTAATCCTATAAACTTTGTATTACAGGGAAGAGCAAAAGCAGGCAATATTAAATGATTAAAAAAATCAATATTTGATCTGCCAGAATGCCTTGTTCACAGTATTATAGAAAGCAAGTTCAGCAGTTTTGTAGATCCTAACATTTTAACAGGTAAATATATTTCATTTCCATTAAGAACATATCAAAGAACTGTTTGGTCAAATACAACCTAATCATCTTTTGACATTTAAAAAAGAATATGTACATGTGCATATTCAGACCAATCTTATAAAAAAAGCTGGTCAAGTGGGGTAGAGGAAACTAGTCTAATATAAAAGGTTTTCTATCTGTCACTAGAAAGTATGTCCCCTGTTATATTTATTGCTTTACAGCTGTCGAGACACATAACATAGTATTCATCTTATCTAAATTTAGCCACCAAAATGTTAGACAGCTGGAATCTCAGCTATTCAAGGGATTAGCCAAGACAAATTTTGTGTGATAGGTGCTTTAGATAAGCAACATTTCCTGAGATGATTCCTAATCATAACGTAGGATCTGAAGGTTCAGACTTCTATTCAGAATAAGCAAAGGAAGGAATTAACTCAGTACAGCAGGGGTTTTCTTAACACTGAATTCAAATCACCCAATGATCTGGAAAAGGTGTTTGTTTAATCACATGAAAGGCCAAAGCACTGGTCTCATTTCCCACCCAGACTCCCAGCCAGGCAACCAAAAAATGTTCATCTCTTTTCATGCCAAATCTGCAGAAGGAATACGTGAGCAAACAAACAAACAAAACCCACTCCTTTTCCCACATAGCAGCAGGAAAGTAAAGAAACCCATTGGTCAAAATGCAAGGAAGTTGAGGAATTGAAGTTATGCAAAAACACTTGGTTGACATCTGTTGGAGAAGGGCTGAAAATAACAGCTTCAACTGGGCATTTCACCAGTATCTAATGCACTGTGTACATTGTTAATGAGAGTGAATTAGCAAGGATCTGTTTTCTTTTTCAGGGTCCTTCACCTGGGTTGGGGCAATCCTTGGTATCAATACAGGTGGAGGGATGAAGGAATTGAGAGAAGGACCTGGAGGTACTGATGGATGAAAAGCTCAGCATGAGCTGGCAGTGTACACTCATAGCCCAGAAAGCAAAGAGTATTCTGGGCTTCATCAAAAGCAGCATGACCAGCAGGTCAAGGAAGGGGATTCCCACCTCTAATCCACTCTGGTGAGACCCTACCTGGAGTACTGTGTCCAGTTCTGGAGTCCTCAGCACAGGAAACACATGGACCTGCAGAAGTGGATCCAAAGGAGAAATGATCAGAGGGATGGAACACCTCTCGTATGAGGACAGGCTGAGAGGGTTGGGGTTGTTTAGCCTGGAGAAGAGAAGGCTTATAAGAAAGATGGGAACACACTTTTTAGCAAGGCCTGTTGCAATAGGACAAGGGGTGAAGGGTTTTAAACTAAAAGAGAGAAGATACAGATTAGATACAAGGAAGAAATTTTCTATGATGAGGTTGGTGAGACTCTGGCCCAGGTTGTGCAGAGAGGTGGGAGATGCCCTATACCTGGAAACATTCAAGGTCAAGTTGGATGGGGCTCTGAGCAACCTGATCTGGTTGAAGATACCCTTGCTCACTACAGGGCGGTTGGACTAGATGACCTTTACAGGTCCTTTCCAAGTTAAACTGTTCTATGATTTTATGATTCTTTTACAATTCTATGCTTTGACTGAAACTGGAGGTGAAACTGGCCAACAGTGATACTGGAAAAGAGAAGCTCTGAACTTTCATTGTTCCACATAAACATCTCTAAGGCAAGGGTGAACCAAAGACTGGGTAGATGGTGGTGCTTTGCTGTGAAGATTCTCTGACCTTTTTGTATCAAGACTTTGTAGCTAGTCAAGAAAGTGCTCAGGTATTTGGGATTCTGGTGTCACATTTGTCTCACCATATGGAAGTATGTGGTGCCTCATTGTCCTGGTTTGAGAGCACCAGGATAAAAAACTTCTATACTAACCTGAGAACAGCCAGGACACCCTCAACTGCTACAGCCTGTTCATGTGGCCATTACAATGGGAGGGGGAGCAGCTGTGCCTATGAGGAGGAGAAGATGGGTCAGGTGACCCAAATGGACCAATCATAGTATTCCTTCCCATGGTGCTCAGTATAAAATGGCTCCCAAGAAAGCCTTCTGGTTCCTGTGGCTGGTGTGTTAGCAGGTTTGGGGTTGCCTCTTGTCATCCCTCCTTATGCTGCTGGTGTTTCTGCATCCTGTTTTCTTACTGGAGAAGAACATTGTGCACAGGTCACTTTCTTCTACCTTCTTGAGTAGGACCCATGAAGCCTCTCCAAGGATTTTTTGTGGACTGTCACTAGGACAATGGCCCCAGGTATGCTCTGCTGAGTCCAGTTTGGGCTGTTCTGGTTTGGACATAATTACCATCTAAGAAGTGCAGGCTCTATTTTTATATATTAATTTATATATTGGAATATATTTGCATCTTTGATTACAGTTAATTATTATATTTTCTGTTCCATTGAAACTGTTCTAGCTTTTTCCAACCTCAAAGTCTCTCTCCCTATTCCCCTGTTATCTTGGGAGGGTGGTAACTGATAACAGAGAGCATCTGTTACCTGATTATTGGCTGAATCTGTGACACTCATGGAGTGAGAAGGATCCCTGAAATGGAAGTAGGATAGGCAAAGGGATATTGCTGTAAATACTGCCTTACCAGATAGCACCTGAAATTTTAAAGTGTTTTACCCTTACATCAATATAAATGAGACCCTCATTTATGTTTAAGGATGAGGGTCATAAAATTCTTATATCATCTTACCCCTAGGACAGCCCCAATTCTGAGAACTTTGTATTACCATATGGAAAAGTGATCAATAAACAAAGCTTTTTCACGTTCTCCCTGTTATTATGGGAACTCAAATTCTTTTTCCAGTATTATCTAAGCTCATTCATCCTGATAATGTAAAACAGCTGTTGTCTCTTCTTCATAGATAAGAAAATTATGTCCCCTGCCCACTAGTTTTTTGTGTTTGCAGGAAATGAAGATAGAGGAAATTCTTCACCCACTTGTAATGAATTCTGGGTAGAATTCATGAAATATAAAATTCTCCCCTCTCCCCATCCCCTCATGAACTGTGCAGTCAACTTGCAAATTGACATGAGCTCTCAGAGCTTGAGCAACACTTTTTTTCTGACCTAATTTCCATAGATTTAAAGCCCTGTCTCCATCCTCATCCTTCTTCTCCACCCAACTGATTCCTTTTCGGGTTGTTTCGGGTGTCTAAACAGCATCCTGAACAATCCTACTAATCCAAGGTGTAGACATCTGAGTAGGTAGGTGACTCGGGACCCCTATGGAAGAGGAGACAGAGTGGGATCAAGGTGAAAGCAGGGGCTGGTCCCTCCTTCTTTGCAGGTTTGTTTCCCACATGAGGGGCTTCACCCCAAGTTTGTTGTTTATCAGAAGCCAATCTTAGTGAAAGCCAAGTGATTCTCTCCTTGAGGCAAAACTCCACTAAGCTTTGTTCCTTGAAACCTCAGACTGGATGAAGGAGTGGATAATCCTTGAGGATCAAGCAGCTTTGCAAATAGCAACTGGAGCAGAACCCCACCACATGATCTAAACGGTGGTGTCAGATACTCAACCACCTAAGATAAAGGACATGAAACCAATATCCCCTTGTAAACAGTTCATTATGTTCTTTACATCTCAGAGTTTCTTTTTCCTGCTGGCTTCTCCCTCCTACGCTCCCAGACCAGCTAATTGTTTTTATCACATGGTAAGTACACAGCCAAGAGGTTCCAGTTGCCATCAGCAGTGTGTTTTTAAGCCTTCACAGCTGACATGTCATTTTAAGATTCAGGCTGTCTTATCCTTGGCCGTCATAACTTTGTGTAACCTGTGGCTGGGAGGCAGGAAGAAGAGAGTAGGGATGAAGTAGCCCAGCAAAGATGAGTCCAGACCAATGGGATATGTGGGATGGGTCAAATACTCAAGGAGGGGAAGGTCACAAAAAATTAACTCTGGAGCTGCAGGGAGTGAATTCAGCCTGGTAAGAGCAGTGAGAAAAAGAGGGGAGGGTATAAAGGGTGGGTAATGATTTTAAACTGAAAGAGGGAAGATTTAGACTAGATATAAGGAAGAAATTTTTTATGATGAAAGTGGTGAAACACTGACATAGGTTGCTCAGAGAGGTGGTAGATGTCCCATCCCTGGAGACCTTCAAGGTCACATTAGATGTGCTCTGAGCAACCTGATCTAGTTGAAGATACCCCTACTCACTGCAAGAGGGTTGGACTAGATGACCTTTAAAGGTCCCTTCCAACCAAAACCATTCTATGATTCTATGAGTAAGACCTGACAAATGTCTGATGAAAATCAAGAGAAGGATCTGGCTCAGCCTGAGAAGCAAAATTAGTTTCTATGTAAGAAAGAAACCACATTTCTGGTGTTCTTCTACTAGCTCACCCTATGTTATGACAGGACACAGGACTGCCTTATCTCCAGGCACAAACCCTGCTTTAATTCTTTAATATCAACCTAATATGCACTCTCACAATTTCACATTCTTCTTGTTGCCCACCAAAATAAGCAACATTCTTCCTCTTTGCACTCACACACTACTACTGAGGATGGTTTGCAACACAAGCATTCAAGCTCAGAAACACTTGGTGCTAATCTCTCCCTCCAAAGTACCTACTCAAGTCTTTCCGGAATGAATATTGATTGTCCTCAAACTTTCATTCTAACAAAGTTCTCCATGTTAGATCCCACAGGTCAGATGCCTCCTACACTCCTTACGCTGCTGTGTGACACATTACAACTTCTGCATGAGTTGGTAAATTAATGATGAAATAAAGTCCAACATTTTTTTGTCAATCTTTCCAGCAATCTTTCCCCACCAGTGTTAATATTACCCCTTTGATTCCTGCATATCAATTTCCCTGAATTAAAAAACTTATGAGTTTTTACAGTCTGGATTACAACTGGAAACATGTCAAGGCTTGGAGATCTCAATCAGGATAAAAATCAATAGTGTCCAAATACTTTTACAAGTTAAAAGATGGCATTTGTAAACAGAACTGTTGATATCACTGACAACTTTGTGTGTTTGTATGAACTAAAAACCTTGTTGTTGTTCTCATCTGGGAGATGGATAATCCAGCAGATAACAGTTTTCAGTCACTGTTGCATCTCTCTTTACATCAAGGCTGAGATGTTTGTTCTTCGTGGCAATGCCAATCCTGTTAGAGCTGCCTGGGGTTTTCTAGCATTTGCTTTTATGGTGCAGAATGTCCCTGCTCTGTTGGAAGGGGCTTACGAGCTTCTCTGAGAACAACTGATGCTGCCTGCATTGGAAATAATGCACCTTATAAAAAATAAATACAATTTAAATAAATATTCACTAGCTTAAAGTAGCTCTCATCAGAGGCTCATTTCCAAAACCTACTAAAGAAAACATTGAAGAACAAGAAAGCAGGAAACACACTGGAAAAATTACCTTGAGATAAATACTGTTAAAGTTTATTTTTTTACTCTATTTTAATGAGGTAATAGTCGGGGATATTACACCGATAAAATTACATTGGCTAATGGAGTTGGCATCTTACATCACCATTTTTCATCTTCTAGGATTTCCTTTCAATGGATTCTGGGGAATTTATGCTATGCTAAGTGTTTTCTTGGTATGGAAAAGAGGAATCCTGGTGAAGGAAAAGAGGAACCCTTGGTTATCGAGGCGAAGTTACGGTGAGCATGCAATTGATTTTCTGTTGGGTGTGCAACATGCCCAGCACATCTGAAATGTTTTCACATTCTTTCATGTGAAAACACGTGTGTTTCTGAGTGCTTTGGACTATTTGAGACAACAAGCACAAGCTGAAAGGGTGGTTTTCTTTAAGTAAAACATACTATGTAATAATAGCCCAGGGACATTTCACATGCAGCTGTTAACAGCAGAGAGCAGAACAAATGAATGCAATACCCCCAAACACTGAGTGTTTGCAGAGGGGAGGGATCAGGCATTCAACATACCCCAGATCTTCTTCCCTGTGTGTTGGATGAGGGGGAACGATTCCAGATTGAAAGAGGGGAGATTTAGATTGGATATTATGAAGAAATTCTTTGCTTTGAGTGGTGAGACACTGGCCCAGGGTGCCCAGAGAAGCTGTGGCTGCTCCTCCCTGGCAGTGTTGAAGGCCAGGTTGGATGGGGCTTGGAGCAACCTGGTGTGGTGGGAGGTGTCCCTTCTCATGGCATGGGTTTGGAACTGGATGGTCTTTAAGGTCCCTTCCCAACCAAACCATTCTGGGATTCTATGTAGACAGTATTTGTAATTGATAAGCCTCCTCCTTAATTCATGAAGAAGATGATGTACCTCTAAGAGGTGATTCAGCCCATCTTAAAACCAGAATGTAAAGTCAATTACAGTAAGCCAAGTCATCCAACCGATTCGGGGTATTTATCAGTTACTGCTCTAAGAGACCTTCTCATCCAGACCAACTTTCACAATTAATTTTTCTACACAATTTTTTATCACACTTCTTAGAGGAAGCTACCTCTCTCTACCTACTGACTCTATGTGCCTATGGACTATGCTACCTCTCAATTTTCTTCTTTTTCTAGGCAAGTCATCTAGGATGCTTAGAGAGGCAGAGCACTCTCGGGGAGCAAATCACCTGGATTAGACACTTGAGTCAACATAAGTTTGCTGATGCTAAATGTTTGCATGGATTCAAAAAATGAACAGGTTAATGACAGATAAAAACCATGAAGTTTGCTATATAAAGATACCCACTCCAGGTCAGGAAGTCCCCGAGGCAGATATTTCTGGAATGTATTTTCAGGATGTGTTTTTCTTTTGATCTTCTATTCTTCCTAGGTATTTAATCTTGGCCAATTTCCAAGGAAGGCTGTGCTAGATGGATCAGAGGTCTGATGCACTAGAGTTCCTCTTGCATCCTTATTTTTGAATCTTTCTCTGGACGTACCTGTATGTGTTTATGGCTAGAGAGAGAACCTGGATCAGTTGTTACTGGACGTGAGGAATGGAGTTCTTACCTCATGTGAGACAACTATAATGTAGATGTCTATTCTGGAGTCAGTCACTCACAGCCCCCTCCAGTCCTTGTAGAGGAAAAGAGCATTTTTAGACAGCAATCCATCTCATGTTGACATCTGTCTCTTCTATAGACCAGAAACACTGTACCCACAAAGTTTCTATCTCTTGCATACTTTTCAGAGAACACCACATCTCATCCTAACTTCTGTCTTTTCTGCAGACTAAGAGAATTTTATTGTGCACATCTTTCAGGAGACCTCTGAAAGGTCTTCCTGCTCCTCTCAAGATTTTATTTGACACCAAGGAGGCCAAAACACACTAATTTTCTGGATTTTCTTTAAACCACTAATCCTCAGATCTATGGGAAATCAGTTCTGCCCAGGATTTGGCAGAATGAGGAACCCTCTAAAGTTTTTTGATCAGGAGTACCTATTGCTTTCCATAAAAAAAAAATACAGGTTCGCTCCCAGTCTCAAGGGAAAGATGCCACATCCAAAGGTCATCTCACAGGGGTAACATGCCTGAGACTCTTAGGCTCTCTGCAGTACGTAGTTGTCACACTGCAACACAGCAATCCTTGTTCCTTCTGAGCAATTTCTTTCACTCACCCAACAAAATCTCCTATGTAAGTGGGATGGTGGAACACACTGTTAAATGTTTATTACTGAAAATTTGAGGGAAACCACACGGATTTGCTAGACAAGACTTTCAAAAACAAGTTGCAATAAAAACTTTATAGCATCTCCCCCAGCACCCTAACATAGACTTCCTTTTTGTTTATGAAACATATGCACAAACTGATGGGCAAAATTTGCCTCTCTGGCTACATGACAAACATCCATTTCTGACTCTGCTCATATGCACCAGATGAAGAGTTTTCCTGTTACCATTGCATTTGAAAAATTAGCATTCAACACACAACTGAGATTTGAACTCTATGGGGCAGAGTTGCAGGAGGAAGCAGAGAAGAACATTGCACTGCTAGCAGAAATTCCTTTTATTTTACTTCAATTTTTCTCCCTCCACTTTGGAGACATTTACTCTGAAATTGATAGGTGTGATTTTGACATTAGATTGGACATTTATAAATAGTCTGATTATTTCAGTTTGAGTTACCTGTGACAACCTCATCAATTCATTTCAAATAATTGAGCAAAGGAATTATCTTTACATAGCAAAGCCTGGAGCACATGCAATTACAGTAATTTCCTCACTTGCATTTTCCTTTGAGTTTCCAACTACCAATAATAAAATCTGTAGATAAAAATTGTTAATATTAATAGTAATATTGTGCTGTTATAGCACTACACCAATGGAAGCAAATCTCCATATGATTTAGTGCTGTATAAACTTGAAGTAGATGAAAGTTCCCAAGAAGAATGAAGAGAATCTGCAGTGTAAAAATAACATAGTAAATACAGGGCTCAAAAGTGATTTTCAAGTTCTCAGTGTCCAACCCAGATAGGTCAAATAGTCAGAGGGTTAAATCACAACAAGGATGAATCAGTTCAGGCATCTGCACAAAATCAAACAAACAAATCCAGCAAAATCTCTGTTGTGACTTGGGGAAGGAACATTTCTGTGCATGACTTGGGAACACAGAATTTTTCACCCCTGTAGATTTTTAGGCTCATCCCTCCTGGGAATGACAGGGAGACTCAGTCCAGTTTTGGCACAGGAGACCTGAGTGAGATGATTTTTCTTGAGATTTCAACCAACTCTGCCATTGCAGAGAAAGGGTTAGTTTTGCAGATATTTTGTTAATCCTGCATTTTTATTTTTTTTTTTTGGCATAGGCAGGAAAATGAAGCCTTGTTAGGATGAAGATTTATAAATAAGATTAGGATCAGGCCTAATGGAGCTAAAGGGGACTCTAGTAGCTTTGCTATTTGACAGGTCCCATCCAGTTTTCTCCCATATGTCAAGTAATGCTAACAAAGAGTTTCCTGTTGGAAGAACACTCTCGGGAAGTAGTGCTTGAATTAAACCTAAACAGATTAAATTGATTTTGTCATTTTTTGGGGGAAAATATGAGGTCTTATAAACACATTTTAATCACATGTGATCATTTTGCTTTCTGTGCTCATGTATGTGCAATGATCTGCCCTTTACATGTTGTAACACGAGCCAAAATGGCACTCAAAAGTGGAGGAAAGTGGCTTTTGCAGCTGTGTAAGTGGATAATTCCTACGACAAACAGAACAGAGCCACAGGAGCAAGAGAGAGGATGGATGGAGTCAGGGACTGATTTGTCTCTCTTTGACCATCCATTGTTTGCTACAGATCCCTCTTTGAGGTTAACTGTCTTCACACGTTGCTTGTGGAGCTGTTCATATGGGTTTTACCTTTCACCACCAAGGTACCTGTCTTTGTGCTGAAGTGGATTAAAGAGTGTCCCACCTACTCCAGTTCTGATTGCAAGGGCTTGATGTTTCCTCTGGGGACAGGGAACAATAGACACTGTGGGGAGGCTGAAAAGACACCAGTTCTATATAAAACTAAGCCTTCATCAAACCTTGCTGATTTTGCCTGGAGTACATAATGAATGTCAACAGTGTCTTGTGAGCTAGAAGGCTGCAGGAATATCAAACTTCAACCTGCTGAATAGAGACAGACAGCTGAATGCACTAAGATTTCTATCCAGAAGGACTAGGTTTGAAAGAGGTCCTCTGTCCACTGACAGCTGAACCTCTGGTCTGTCCCCAGGATGTGATGGCTATCCAGTGCTGCTCTTATTTATTAGTGGTGAATATTCTCTGGTTGCTTGTGTGATGAAACATGAGAACTGAGATGTGTGCATGAACAATTGTTCACTACAGGAAGGGCCATGAGGAAATGTGATCTGACATGAGACTGCAGCCTTTTGAATATGGAGATATCTCAAATCCCTTGCAGAAAGGCAGAGCTATGTGACCTAAAAATAACAGCTATCCACTTTCTGTGCTTGGCTTTGTAGAGAAAAACTCCTTTGACTTCAGCAGGTCTTGGAATGGCCCATCTGAGAAACTCACATCAAACTAGATCTGGAAGAAATCTTGAGGATGAATCAAATTAATATCCATACCTCAAGGCAGAATGGGTCTGACTCTGAGACAACCTTCTGAGATGATGAACCAGTGGAGGGTATGGCAGATCATTTCCCCATCTACCATAGAATCATAGAATTGTAAGATGGTCAGAGTTGAAAGGGACTTCTGGAGATCATCTAATTCAACCCACCTGCTAAAGCAGATTCACCTAGAGCAGGTTGCACATGTTACATCTTTCTCTGTTGGTGGAAGAAGTTGAGACTGAATATTCCTAGGAACAAAAAGTCTAAGGCCCTAGTATCTGTCTGGCTGGCCCTTTGATGATTAGGTCTCCTTTCCTTCCTCCTCTGCTTTTCCAAGTGATTAGTGAAAAAAACCTACTCTAGACTCATCTGGCTCCTTACAGTGTACTTTGTCCCTTTGGCTGGGACAAAGATGATGTGCAGGTAACAGAGTCTCCCCAGCTCATGGGCTTTGTCACATTTTTACAGCCTGGTCAGGAAGGCTGTTCAACAAGAAGACCTGGATCCCATTTGTATGAAAAATTCCTAGGGAACCTGGACCACTGTCGGTCTACCTGACTGCATAATTGGTATCATTCACTGACAGACTGGGCCCAGTGGTCTACATGATGACTGGGGAGGTCACAAAATGGAAGAGCCTCAAGACACATTCTAAGATTGGTTCACCCCCACACACATAATCCTCACCAACATGTTGGGGGAATCTCTATGGCCATGGCTCCTTCTCATGAGGTCACCTTGGTTACTAAGTCCATCTAGGTTTCAATCTATTCAATCTATTTCAATCTATTTTCCATCTAGGTTTGTCTCCTTCACTGGAGATATTCAAAACCCGCCTGGATGCGTTCCTGTGTGATGTACTCTAGGTGACCCTGCTCTGGCAGGGGGGGTGGACTAGATGATCTTTCGAGGTCCCTTCCATCCCCTTAGATTCTGTGATTCTGTGATTCTGTGATTCAATATGATGCCTTAGATGCAAAACAGAGCCCTAGGATCAGATGACAGCAATTGCTCCCATTGCATCCAAAACATTGCCTCTCAGCAGAAAAATATGTCTGGAATGCGCCATCATTGTATTACACAGGGGCACGATTTCACTGCAGGGGATACAGTAAACCCCTGAAAGATGTTGGCAGATCAAGAGATCACTCCATAAGACTCTGCTCAGATTGCTTTTGGCATGGCTGCCTTGAGACAATTCTAATTAAGACCAGCTGACCCTAACTATATTTAGTGATATTTATTTGGGTTTTGATGCTTCTTTTTTTTTCTTCTGTTTAATCCATATGGTCTTAAAGGATTTCTAAACGAGCAAGAACAAGCATGTTGTTGATCAGCTAATGACAGCAAGAGCTGGATAAAAGGGGAGGGAAACCCAACTGAAGGACGTGATATACCAATGAGCTTTATTTGTTGTAAGGTTGTGACTGGAAACTAAAGCAGCTAATTGTCATGCCTGCATGATTGAGAGAGTGGGATTAGTTCCGATTCCTAGTGGGAATCCCAACATCCTGGTAGACCCTGGAAGACCATCCAGTCCCAAGGCAGGAATAGTTACATTTATGCTCTTACTGACAGCAGTTTATTTAAATTCACCTTAAAGCTTTCCAGCAGGCGAAAATTTTCCACAAGGCAGATTCCAGCACACAACATTCATCCTAACACAGAGTTTATCCTAACATTTAAGCAGAAAGATTAACTGTCCTGCAGTTTAAGCTCTTGATTATCACAGACATTGAGAACAGAATAGTTTTGTACGCTCTGAAGCATTTTTGTCATGTTCATTAAGGTTACAAAGTTCTTGCCTTCTCTTCCCCTCTCCTCCATCTCAATCCTCTTTAGTCCAGAGAACCCCAGTTCATTCACTTTGTCCTCATAGTTCATAGTATTTGGATCTGTGTTGTTTGGCAGCATCTGGGGGAAGCCTGCCTCTCCCTCCCTATACAAACAACAAACCCACTTCTGTGTCTCTGTCGGTCTACAGGATTTGATAGGTGGTTGCCATTCAGGTGACATGGGTGGGCTGCACCATCCCCACTTCACAAGAACTCACCCCTTACCAACCAGTACTCATCGGATGAGGATTTACACAACTGGAAGCCCATTCCCTTCCTTCCTCCCTTTAAATCAACTTCTAAGCTAGTGTTGTAACAAGTCAGATGGTCATATGGCTCCTATTACCCTGGGATCTGAGCAAGACCCATCATTTCATCAAACACCTTGTGAGTGGTGGCTGGGGATCTGATGTTTTGTGAAACCATACTTTTCACAGCTGATGAACCAGAAGGGAAAATCCGGTAGACTCCGTGTTTTATGAGAATGGGGAGAACAATGCTGTCATCAGATTGCACTTAATCTTTCCCTCTTGGCAGTCCAGATGTAAACGACGTAGACATGCTGCTTTGTTTCAGGCTGTGAAGTGCTGTGGTGAATAAGACTGTTCTCTCTGCAGCTGTCATTCAATGTGACACAAATGGGACAAAATCAAGCTCTACAGGGCTTGGAAAACCCAGTTGATGGGTCCTCTATTTGACCTGTTTATTCCTCTTAAAACTCTCTTTTTCTGAAATTTTCCTACACTGAGTTGTTGTGTACCAGGGAAGATGCCCAGCAGGCTGAGATTGACTGAAAAACTGTTTATAAAATTCATATCCATAAGCAGTTGCAGGAGGTTCTCTTTATAGATGTTTTTAGCAGCTGAGGATGGGAAATGGGATGTAGCAATGTCCATTTCCATGTCATACTCTGCAGTCATTCCTTTAGGTTTGCTTCACATGGTTAAGTGAACTCCAGAAATAACCATAATTGCCCATCTTTTGAAGATACACTTGAACAATTTATCATGACTGCACCTACCCTGGAGGAGATCTGAAGAAATCACAGCATCCAGCTTTTCACTCATGCCTGTGGGACTGAGACTTGTTCACCAAATAGGTCTCTCCCTGCCCAGTCTGGGACTGTACAGCTCCTCAGGTCTGAGCTGAACCCTAAAAAATTACCAACACCCTCAGCTAGCAGACAAATCTCTCTGTATTATTATGATTCTCCCTTACCAACTTGTAGATCCCCTTTATCACATCAGAAGGAGTGTAGACCTTCCTCTAATGTGTTTTCTGTGCTAAGAATTTCAGGAATTTTATGCCTATCCAGTTCTCCTTTCAGAAGACATGGAAGGAGCATAACCCCCCCCCGGTCACTCAGGAGCAAAATCAAGAGGCAGATTTTGAACGTTTCTCTTTTTAAATATCAATGTTGTTAATGCTTTCATATTGACCATATATATAATATGATTATATAAATATGATTATATAAATGTGATATACACAGATTCATATCTATGTATCTTCATAAATGTAAAATTTCCTTGACAGATTCATTGAAATACATTGTATTTTTCACTTCCTGCTATTTGTTTATTTATTTACACAGTAACCTATGTGTATTTGCAAGTATACATTTGGCAATGCAAGCACTCAAATACATGTGTGTTTCTGCTCCAGATAAGCCAGTCTAACAAGCCAGACAGCAAGCAAGTATGCTTTGATATCAGAACCTCAGAACATTCTTACAGAACCACTTTTGGGCTTGGGGAAATACTTCAAAAATGGTCAAGCATATCTCTGGTTTGCTGACGTCAACAAGTATGAATTGGATTCATTCTTTCCAGGAAATCTTCTCTTCTATTATGCCCTTGTGGTGTGCTGTAAAACCAAGATGTGACTAGCCTGAGATACTGAGGATCACATGTCTCTTATCCCATAATCTGCAGTCCAAGGTCCAGTTGTGAGCTTAGTCCTAGCATCCATCAAGTTTTGATGTGCTCTTTGACATCTCTTTGGGATCTTGAAGGGGATCTATTATCATTTTTGACTTTTTATTTGTTTATATCAACCTTTGCTGCTTGTCTTCCCACTGCAAAGTAGTGTCATTTTGGTCTCTCTGGCCAAGTCAGATGGGCAAGCTTTGCAGATCCTGGTAGGTCAACATTCTCAAGCCATTTTGGCCAAGCGTATGACGATTATAATGAAAGGAGAAAAGATTTTGTACATATATTCTCCATGTGGAATGGTATCCATTATTTGCCCTTTCTGTCATCAGCAGAGCACAATGTCAAAGGAAAAAAAAAGGAAGCTCTTCAAGGGAAAAAAGCCTAAAAAATACTTGAGAGGTCAGTGATATGTACTGACTACCTCAGTGAAAAATGCGTATTAAATAGAACTGACTCATGACAAACAGCTTCCCAGGTCACAAAATCTGTGCCTTCCTTATCTCAGATGAGATTCAGTGAATGTAAGCAGTGGATCAGCTGGCCAATCATAGAGGTCCTGCAGTCTTCAGTTATTAGATATCTGTCTGAATCTTATTGCAGCTTCTCCAGTCTGTATGTGGGAAATCTCTCTTGGCACAACTGAAAAGCTAGGGGGAGGAAAGAGAAAAGAACAATGAAAAAGGAGAAAAGGGTAATTTTTGAAGAACAGTAGAAGTTCAGTTAGATGTCATGACCAAAAATATGTGTTTGATGAACACCTTTTAAAAAAGGTCTCAAGCTCCTTCAGAAATGTGCCAGCTACCAAGAAATGAATGAGAAATAAGAAAATTAGATAACTAAGGCTGAGCAAGAAATGTAACTAGAAATACACCCTAGGGCAAGTCCTATGCTGAGGGGTTAGCATGGGATCATATTCCCTGTTCATGTGCTGAACTGTGTCTGTATATCATGATCTGATCCATGGGCAGATCTTGATCTCCACATGCTTTGCACATACTTGAATGCTAACTTGTCTGCCAGAGCTGTCAGCTCCATGGCTTCAGCCAAGCAGTGTCTGGTGGAGGGTCCCCGGAGTTTGAAGAGCATGGAGTGGAGCTAGCCCTTGAGTCCTTCAGCCCAGGACATTCCTGGAGTTCCTCTGCCAGCCAACTCTTTGTGACTATTGTTCCCAACCTGTCAATTCAGATTGGGTTACAGCCCTTCACAGGGGAGGCCGAGTTTCACAACCAGCTCAGAAATTCCACTGCATGAAAAAGGAAGATTCATATTTTGGGAAATGACATTAATGTTACACCTGTGACATCACCTGAAAAGAGTCCATGTTCCCTTTTGACACCTCTTTTACTAATTAAAAAAAAATAGCACCAACATCAAGTAAATTATTTACTGGTAAAACATTGCTGTGTAGGGTTCATGACTATGTTCTCATCACGTACACTGTGTGCTGTGCCTTCTGCAGGAATTGTATTCAGCTCCCAGGATGTACAGTACTGTGTGGAGACACCATTTATTTATTTCTTAATTCTGTCACAGGCTTTCTGTTTGACATTGTTCAAATCATCTATCTTCCCACTACATAAAAACCCCAATACAAGATAACACTCCCAACTCCCTTTTTCTCCTCCTGTCACTGTATAACCTATTCTTTTTATTATTTTTATTCCTATATTTTTAGATAATATTTTTTCCCCCATGTCTGTAACTATCAAGCTGGAATTGTATTTTCTCCTGGGACCTCAAGATAATCCTGTGACTCAAATGATAATGACAAATGATAGCAAGGTGTAAATTACTTTTGTCACCAGTACAAAAGTTGCCTTCATTGTTATGGCCCAGAATCTTAAATATCTCTGATAATAAAAAAAGAACAGAGAAATGAGCAGCAGGGCCAGATCATGAGTCTTTATGGTTCATTTAAAGTTGTTAGTGCTCGTCTGCAAGCAGGGTTTGGCCTACAGGAAACAGAAATGAGATAAGCTCTGTACATCTATGTTTATTGTTGAACAGAAAGTTCCAACAGAGGCCTGACTTGTTGGAGGCTGTTTCTTGTGATGTGGGATTTCTGCCTTCATCTCCCATCACAACAGGAGATAACATAAGATCTGAGCTTCCCAAATCTCTGTTTGATGCCATAGTCATGTGTATCCTGGGAACTTTCTCTGATTGTTATGAAAGCCCATGCTTGGGCTTTCATAACAACTTCACAACAGCTCCTCAAAAAATTCATGATGGTCTTTTGCACATCACTCTGAGAGCATCAAAACAGAAAAGTGGGAGTCTCAGACTCAGTCTGGGACCTTTACTAACCCCAAAGTTGAAGTACTGAAGCAGTTACCACAACTTCACAGCTTGGAATACAGTTTTATTTGGCTAGAGTTCATTTCATATAATTAGCCATCCCAATTAGTCTTCCAAGCTTCTTGTCTGGTAAGTGGAGTGATATGGACGTCTTTGAAAAGCCAGTAAGACAGATTTCCATGAGAATGTGATAAATTGCCCTTTTCCCATGAAAGTTTTTCTATTAATTCCTAAAATGGAACCTGAATGGACAATAATACAAAAGAATATGTGTATTTAAATGGAGGGAGGAAGGAGGGAAGGATGACTTGCAGATCCATCACATTAATGTGCTGCCTTTTGGTGTATTCAAATAAGGAAAGAGTCAACTGCAGACCCTGACCAGAGATTATTTTGAGGTTGAAAGCAAGAGTCTTAATTATGTGAAGTATTTAACAGTGACCAGTACTCAGATTCTGGATGTGACTGACTGGAAAACTTTAGTTTCTGGAGGACTTCAGAACAAACTTTGCTTTAGGAGGTCTGACCAGCCACTGTGATTCACCCACTTCAGGACAAAAAACCCAGTGTTTGATGATGAGTCTGGGTGAAGATACTTCCTAAAATACTTAAAATCCTTCCAGTGTGTGATACATTGGTTTAATTTAGATGGCAAGAATTTATGCTACAGATTTTCTTGCATGTGAATGTGCAGAAAGGTTTGGGATAGCCAAATTTTTATAGATGATCCCATTAAGGAGACTTTATGATAAATTATTTCCTGTGCCCAGTACCACGTCAGGGAAGTCTCCTGAGATGTCCTCTTCTCAGACTTTTCTGTGAATCAAGATAAATTGCTTTTTTTTTGCTTTTTGCTTTTTCTTTTTTGCTTTTTCTTTTTTGCTTTTTCTTTTCCCCCCCTTTTCCCCCCCTTTTCCC
>VZRW01004091.1:109251-156366 GCA_013398125.1 Aegotheles bennettii | reverse complement strand
ACTGGTCCCTTTTGGGTCATTTTCTTAGGACAGAACTAGACCTTCAGGTTTCTGCAAAACAGCATCTGTTACTACAGTCCCTGGGTTTGCTTTTCAGTTAATGCCACTGAAAACCACACAGCTTGGAAGAAAGGAAGAACTCCACCTTTGCCCATTCCTTGAACTGCAGCTGTCTCTAGTAGTGGTTTAGTAACAATGTGAAATGCTCAGCTTTGAGATTTACAGCAGCCACATTGCAGTACAAGTGGGGACAGTCAAAGGCTGTAAAAATAGATGCAGTGCCATATGAGCTGCTGATCTCATTCAGTACCAAAAAAGAGAGAGAAGTAGCAGGAAGGAGGAGAGCAAAATGCCAGAGCCCCATTGAAATCAGCCGTGTGTATCTCATTTTCCTTTATAAAAAGGTGAAAACATAAGGTAATGGTGAAATGGTGATGGTAGTGGAGACTTTTGGATAAATCAACGTGCATCTGCGACTTTTACCTTCAGCATCTGCTCTGGGATCTGCAAGGTCACCCTGAAAAGAAGTATTTACTTACCTACTAAGTAACCAGTGATCAGAGTATGGGTAGTAACCTGTTGTCAACCCATCAGTCGCTGAGGCTGATCATTTTATTTTGTCCCTGAGAAGATCATGAGTTGACTTGCTCGTAGCCCGTAAGTATTCAAAGGAGAAGAGTTCTCAGACTCTGTTGAGTCCGAGACAAAGACATAAAAATGGCCTCAAAGTTCCATCAGGGGAAGTTTAGGTTGCAGATTAGGAAGAAGTTCTTTACTGAGAGGGTGGTTGGGCACTGGAATGGGCTGCCCAGGGAGGTGGTGGAGTCACCATCCCTGGGGGTGTTCAAAAAACGGGCTGATGAGGCACTTGAGGCCATGGTCTGATGGTTAGGAATCTGATGGGATAAAGGTTGGACTTGATGACCCTGGAGGTCCCTTCCAACCATAATGATTCTATGAGTCTATGAAAACCTGTGATGGGTGGAGGCTGGAGGTAGGTAAGCTCCTTTTGGAAATAAAAGAATGTGTTATTATATTCCTTTCCTGAAAAGAAAATTGAAATATCCTAGAGGGGATAAAATGGGCTGCACGTGTATGGAAATGTGGAATTTCCTCACTTTAAAGCATCTGAAAGTTAAGCTTCCAACATGAACATCTGGGACTTCCTTTGTCAATATATATAGTGAAAAAAAAAAGTCTAGAAGGGTATTTATCCTACCTGTTCTAAAGACCAAAAGTTGGAAAAAATCACTACCTGGGAGTGTTTTTTCATTTTGACAGAGAAAATACATAGCTGATCGTTCACCTGAAAGCTAGATATTTCATTGATGCTCAAGTTAAAAAACATCACTGTCCCCTAACATTTCCAATAGGAACTAAATGATTTTCTGAAGAAAACAAAAATCTATGCTTAAAAGAAATAGGCTTTCATGACGTCTGTAAAATAGCTGTTAATTAGTATTTTCAGTTTTCATCTCACACTTTTTCCTCTCAGCAAACCACTGAAGGATCCTGTTGACTTTTTCAGGATTTTAATGGCTTTGCAGAAGGACTTCAAATGTTTGCTACAGCTGTAACACAGAAAGCATTTCATTTCTGTTCCCTGTCCCGTGGTACCTACATAGTCTCAGGATCCATTATACACTAATTTTTTACTAAATCCTACATGTCTTCACTAGTGAGAGCACATTTTCACTGAGCTTTGTGTCACCAGTACTGCTTTGCTGCTTGGTATCTTTAGTGTTATAATTTCTATATAAAAGATGCAGGGTTTTTTTAGTTCTTTTTTTCTCCACCCGCCCTGATGAACAGCAAACATGTGTTCTCCTGATCCAAATACTCAGAAAGTAAAATGATGGTTTCTGCCAGACAATCTACTATTCTGGTCGATATCCACAGCTGGTATAAATCAGCATAGTTCCCTTGAAGTTAGTGAAACTCACTGATTTATAGCAGCTGAAGAGTTGGTCCAAATGCAGGCGTTTGCTCTTCTGTTGAGCTGATGTTCCTATAGGGAGCAGTGGTAATATTGGTCAGACAACTCACCCTATGGAAATTGGGAGCAGGAACAGTAATCTCGGAGAAAATTCTCATTTTTACCTTTATTTATGTCCTCTTTCACCTTTGCCCACAGCAGCTTCCAATCAGATAAACACCCTCTCAATTGATCCATCACATCCCTCTCTCTCTGTGCGGGTACAACCCCTTCTGTTCTTCCTTCCAGTATCTTCTTGTCTTGTTTTAACTACTCAGGTGTTAAGGCTTGGATGGCAAAAGTGATGAGCTCTACAGCTGACAAAAAATAGGGACAGAAATGGAGATTTCTTGGAAATTCCCTGTCTGGTTTTCTTTCTTTTTTTTATTAACTATCTTTGAAATGCCATTGCCATTTGAAAATATCAGACTTTCTGTTTACAACTTTGTTATATTAAAGTACAGAGGTTGAGTAGCATATGAGCAGATGTGGTTTTGAGCTTGCTTTCTTCGTCCAACAGCTGACAAGACATCTGCTGTGCTGGGGACTGAAGAAGGAGAAAAATAAATTGTCTTCTGGTTGCAAATCTTCTAAACCCACTTTTTTTTCTGTTCTCTGGGGAAGACACTCAAGCTGTGGCCATCTTGTAACTCTAAGGACAGCATTCCATAATTGGGAAATGTTGCACAACCACTTTTGGTTGGAGAGAGAACATCTTTGACGTGGTCTCCACCTCTCATTTAAAGATGTCTGGGGAGTTTCCATCAATGGTTGTTTTTGAAGACAGAATGGAAGTTTAAACTCAAAGATTCATTTTATTTTTAACAGAAAAAATTCCCAACGTACTTGGGGAGGGAGAATGTTATTCTGGTGAGAAGTCAAATATCTGAAAACGGATACGTTTTGGCCCCAAATAGTTCAGTTCAAATATCCCACAACAATATTTCATGAAAATTGTTCACTTTTCTCAGGTCTTCATTTTCCTCAGAAAGAGACAATTCACATTCTCTATACAATCTCCTCTATTTGGTCTGAGGAAGAGTATAGCAAATTACAGTAAATAGAGTAAGATTGCTAGATAATCTCATCTAGGCTCCCCTTCCTATGAAAAGTTGGACCTGATGACCTTCTGAGGTTTCTTCCAACCTGAGCTGTTCTATATAATTCCAGTAAAACTGGACGGACAGACTCATCAAGGAACAGAAAATTATAAGGTGCTGTGGCAGTATTCCCATATTTAAATAATCCAAATTTTGGCCAGAATATTTTGTTCTATTTTTCTGGTTCTTAAGTGTGATTTTTTTCTATGGGAAATGTCTTGATGAGCTCTGTTCTCTTTGAAGATGATCTTGGTCCATCTCTCAAGAGAAACTTATAACTGATGGTTTATTATTTATGACTTATTAACTGATGATCAAGAGAATTTTAGACAATTCACAGCTAGCCCAGCCTCTTATGTAGGACTCTAGGGTGACTCTGGAATCACTTTTTGGCACTGAGATCTGCTGCTAACATCTGTTGTGAGCATGACTGAAAAACTGAAAAACACTCCCCCCTACCCCTTGCCCTTCAAAACCTATTAATAGAAAGAGGGATTTTTGGTCAGAATTTTTTTTTGCAGCTACTGGGACTCCAGGGATCCTCAGGGAAGAGATGAACAGGGGATTTAGGACAAGATTAGCTCCATTGGTTTGGCTGTTTGCAGAAGGATTTACAGGCCATTGAAATATCTTTAATCCATGGGATGAATCCAAGAAATCCACCCAGTAGTGGTTAGCCAGCCCTGTAGGTACTTAAAACTCCTAACGTACCTCCTTGTTTTGCCTTGACATTGTATATTTAAATAGAGATAAGCATAGATACATGTAGTAATCACATAGGTAGGGTTATTGCCTACCATCTATGCTACGTTGTGATGAAAAAGCAAAGTGAAGAACCACCAGGAAAGGCTGATCTGTTGGGGTAATTTGGTCATCAATAGGTCTACACAAATAAACTAAACAGAAGTCAGGAGGGAATGTGCCATGAGTCTAGAAGAGGAACAGACTGGTAGGAGACTGAATAAAAACCCAAAATCCAAGGTGTTTCAAAAAGATGGACCCAATTTCAAAACACTTTGTCATTGAAATTGGGTCCATATTTTTGAAACACCCTGTATTTAGCTGGGAGTTTTTTGGCATTGCCAGAAGCCTCCCTGCCAAGCAGAACTGACAATATAGAAAAAGTGGCAGGGTACAGCAACCCTTTTCATTGTGACAGATGTACAAAGGATCTCTTTTGTGGACCGTGTCAAGCCAGGTGTATTGTGAATATCCTTTATCATGAATATATAAAAAGTCATACTGAAATAGTCTTTGTGTAATGGTATAACTACTGAATTTTGGCTGAGAATCAGACTGAGGTGAGTTTTCAGCCCCCTTTCAGGATCGTCTTTGTTATTATTTTTCTAATGTCTTTTTATTAGAGAACAGTTGAGGGGAGAAAAAAACCCAACCCACCAACAAACCCCACAGCCATGTCTGATTTGTGGAATTCAGAAGAGAAAGTGAAACATGACTCTCCTGGTTATTATGGTCTCTTCTTATCTCGCAGAGGTGGAGGTGACAAGATCCCAAGCTGCTGTTGAGATGCTGCTGGCATCTTAATTACCTGATATTTTCCAGTGCTGGTTTCAGTTCCTGAATAAGACCTGATGGTTTTTATCAAATGTTGTGTTTTAATGTGGAAATGAATGCAGCAGAATTTTTTACAGAGCATGTAAGCATTGCATGATTTCTGTTATTTCTTTGCAAAAATATCTACACCTTGCAAAGTCTGCAGAAATTGCTTATTATTATATCCATATATTCAGTGTGAGGGTGATGCACCTCTTTCAGCTGTAGATACCTATAGCTTCACTCAGCTTCTTAAATGCAGGTATCTGGAGTCATTTGTGATGCCTCTGCCTGCCATTGCCTCTCCAGAACCTTGTGGGTGTCCTGTAGTTTAATTATTCACAGGGGATGGGATTAATTTACCTACTGTGGTGTTTCTAAGTCCATTTCTGATACCCAATGGAATTTGATATGTGTATGGGACTGGAAGGTATGCAGTTATCATACAGATCCTATGGGAGACAAAAGTTCTTCTACAACAGCAGCTGAAGGCCAGCTGGGATCATCTAGAACATCTCTGTTGCACCTTCAAGGCAAACAAATCCCACCCTATATACCAGGGATCAAACTTAGGGTTCTACCTCAGGGAAACTGCTCACCTGGCTGCACTGGCTGTAGTGAGTAGATCAGTACTTTGGTAACCTGCTGCCCAAAACTTCTTCCCCAGGTGACCACACAAACATGGATTGGGACTGATGGGCTCCATCCGAGTGGATATGTGGCTGTGGTGAACTGAAGAGGACTAGAGTCTGGTCTGGTAAGAGTGAGTAAACAGGTCTGTGCAGTACTTCTCATGGGGACACATCACTTCTCTACCACCAACTCCATGGAGGGGACCAGAATCAAGTGTCATGGAAGGTGACGGACTGCAGGGAAAAATGCAGCTCTCCAGGCTCCTCCTGAAACACTGAAATGCCAAAATACCTCACCAGCTTAGTCAGGAACAGTCTATGGCTCATGTTACAGACAATATTCCTGCAGTGTCCTCTTTGATTAGAAGAATGAGCTTTGCTTCCAGTTATCCAAAAGGCACAAATTACCATTACAGTGTTAATCGCTCTTGTAGTGATGTATTTATTGTGTCATTGCCTCAGACCTGGATCCTGGATCCTATACTGTAGAGACACAAACCTCAGCCCTTCTCCATTCCCCCTCCAGACTATCCAGGATACTCTACAACTCTCTCCAACTCTACAACTCTCTCCAGGTTTCTCTACAAGCTCTCTACAACTCCCTGAGAAGAGGTTGGAGCCAAGGGGGGTCGGTCTCTTCTTCCATGTAACAAGCATGTAACAAGAGGAAATGGCATCAAATTGTGAAAGGGGAGGTTTAGATTGGATATGAGGAACAATTTCTTCCCCAAAGAGCTGTCAGGTCCCACAGGCTGCCCAGGGCAGTGGTGGAAACCCCATCCCTGGAGGGATCTCAAAGCCGTGTAGGTGTGGTGCTGTTGGCCATGATTTAGTAGTGGCCTTGGTAGTGCTGGATTAATGGTTGGATTAGATGACCTTAAAGGTCTTTTCCAACTAAAACAATTTGTGATTCCCAACTATTTTCACTTGCTGAAGCCACGGTGGACACAGCAGCCTAAGGGAGGTGGTTAGCTTTCTGTGCAGTATTCATGTCACACTCCAAAGCTGCTTGTGTGCTGCCAGTAAGGGATGTGCTGTGATTTGGGAGCAGCTGGGCAGGATAAAGCACAAGCACTGTTCCAGCAAAGCCACCCAGGGAACTGAGGAGTGCAGAGAGGCAAGCACTGAGGGGATCAGGCTGACAGAGATGTTGGGAAAAGCAGGTCTCAAAGGGCTTTGAATGGTAGATTATCAGGATGACATAGTAAGATAAACAGAGATTTATGATTCAATTGATATTTATTCAAAATGCCAGCATAGATACCCTTTTCAAATACACTGTTATTTGGTGGGTGGTTGTCTTGTTACAGGGAATGTTGGGGTTTTTTTTTAATACCCTAGGGTATTTTTTAAATAGGTTTAATAGGTTAATACCCTAGGTTTTTTTAATACCCTAGGTATACTCTAGGGAGTGTGGAAGCAACTGTGTCACAGAGAGTGACCTCGTGATTTAGAAAAATGACACAACCAAATCCAGATCAGGAAATGGTTAACTCTGTTTTGCTTTGAAGGGGGGTTACTTACATCAAAGTAAAGCTGGGATTATAAGAGCTTCAGATAGATACCCTTATCTTAGTTATTTTAAGAGGAATTTGGCACTCAAGTCCCTAAAATAGTCTGGAAAATCTCAGCCATGAGGATGGACTTGCAGACACCCAAGTGCTGTCCCAGCATGTGTGTGTGTGTGTCTTTCCCTGCTCTTTAGTTGCTCTCTGCTATAAGCAATACTTTGGAGAAGACCAGTATATTGTTTGAGGCAAGAAATCTTGATGGTCAGCCTCCCATACCTCTTCATCCTCATGTCTAAATATAAACCTGTGCTTGTCTTTTAATGAACCATGGCACAACAAAGGCCAGGGGCGCCGTCCAGCCTGAAAGAGGGAAGCTCCGAGCTGGGAAGAGAATTGTCATCATGGCCCTGGGGAGGATAAAACCCATCGATGAGACCTGGAGTGTAATCCAACCTCCCCCTTGTACACGCACACCAAAAATGTTTGTCACAACGCCAGCCTCAGACCTAAAATCCCCAAACTACCTTTCCATTTAAGCGCTAATTCGTAACAATGCCATATCCCATGGCTCCAAAATAGCCCGGTGAATGTCTTGTCCTTTTATAGCAGTGGCCCTATTGTGAGCTCTGGCATGTGACAGGTCTGAGAGTGACACAATATGTGACTTCAAGAGACTGGACAGGGATAAAGACCTGTGTGAGCCGGCGATTTATCCTGCAGCAGCCACCTCATTCCTGTCTGTCTCCTTCTCTCCTTTCCTAAAGCAGCCCACCAGCAAACCAACATGGCTCCAAAGAAGCCTGAACCCAAGAAGGCTGAACCTAAGAAGGAAGAACCCAAACCAGCACCTAAACCAGCAGAACCTGAACCCAAAAAAGAAGTTGAATTTAACCCAGCTTCTGTCAAAGTATGTATCTTGGGAGGGAGCAGGCTGGTGGGGCTTGGGTTGGTGGTGGTTCTGATGGTGGTGGTTTCAATGTTATGAGATGACGTTCTGCAAAAGTAGCTCTCGGTTTTGAGCAGAAAGTGGGCAACAAAGGCAATTCCCACAGGCAGTGTAAGAGTGGGAATAAAGCCATTGGGGGGGCTGCAAAACAGAGAGGCTAAAAGCCAAATCTTATTTTATCTGAAGATGTTTAGACCTGTTTGTTTTGTCTTAAACCCCACAGTAGTTAAATTTATTACTTGCAAACTTTATTGACCTCAGTGGGAAACAATGTTCCTCTGCTGACAATATTGTAGGTAGATGCCAGGAAGGCTCGACTGTACTCAGGGCTGACCCAGTAACTGATGGCCAAGGCCATATGGTAGGCTTGGAGTGCAATTGCAGCATGGGGTGAATTTATTTCTCTCTGCCTGCAAAGCATCACTTTGGTGGACAACACCAGTTTAAAGTGAGACTTTCTTAAAGTGAGCCAGTGACACTTCCTGTGGTTTTCCAGAAAAGCCCTGCTGAATGGCAAAGGAACCATGTGTGTGTGTGTTTTGGAAGGCAGAGAGAAACTTGGGCAAAAATCCAGATTTCCTGAATGATCTGCTACTTTCAGGTTCTGCCCCAAGGATATCTCCAAAGGGCATAAGCCTTCTCCCACTCCTTTAGAGAAGTCTCTGTTGGAAAGAGTCACTGCTGATCTCAGCAGGGTTTGCTGAAGTCTTTCTCAAATACATAAGGACAAGTTTATGTTTCCAAGGCCATTTCAGAAATAGATTTTGGAAAAACTTGGGCTGCCAAATCCTGAGCTGCCAAACTGGTATCAATTTGTCCTTCCAGTGAACCACCTCAGTGACAGAGAACTGCCAATGTTTAGGAAACACTCAAGGTTTTAAAGCTGTGAAGTAGGTAATTCCAGTGAAATGATGCTGAAGACCTGTTTCTCTTTCAAATACCTTTTTTTCCATGAGAAATGACTCTTCAGCAGATATCTGAGAGTAGATCTTTCAGTTCAAAAGAATTTTCTCACAGAGGATGATAAGGAGAAAGAAATTACATATTCCTGTGGAAATAATCATGAAATGGATTATCAGAGAATGATCTCTTGACTTATAAAAACACAATAAGCAAATCAGGATCTAAAAATGACGGGTTCCCCTTTGCTCCTTCTGCACCACACACATTCACAGGCAATGTCAGAGATCACAGCACACATCTTTAGGAACAGCTTTCCCATATTGTTTGCACAGTAAATACCACATAATGGATGGACATTGCAAGACATAGCAGGATTGCTTTGCAAGGCATTGTCCTTTGGGAAAAGGTATTGTCCTTGGGGAAAATAAGAGGAGCTTTGCAGCATCTCACAGGTTTCTTTCTCAGGGGGCTTTGGCCCAGGCAATGTCTGGGTGTAAATCAGCATTACTTGATTTATTAGTTTAAAGCAACCAGAATATTTTCTGTTTTTTACAACAACTGGAGTTCTGGTGATCAGCTGTGTTTGTGGTGAGCCAGAGGACACGAGACAAGACTAGATAATGCCAAAGAGGAAAACAGACAGAGTTCCACAGCCATCCATGGCCCCAGCTCCTCAGAGCTGAGACAAGGGATGAATGTCTCTGGGACCCTCTCTTGTCAGCTAAAAAAGTAAAGTTTCCCCCTCAGCAAAACACAGAAACTTTGTGAGAATGAGAATATGTTACCCTGTCTCTTCATCGTGCCCCCAGAGCACGCTGCAGCAATTCTCATGGGTAGCTTGTAAATCCCAGACTGCTGGAACCATTTGCTTCTTCTACATGGGACTGACTCTTGCAGCTGAGGATTTCTGACAATGAAGCACTAAAAGTGTGTTTGTCCCCTCTTGAATAATAAACACTTTGCAAATCTTTTGATTTAAATGCTGGTGGGAAAAAAGTAATCATTTGTAATGATATCAAGAAGTCAAATTACGAGGAATTTGGTTTTGGGCTAGTTTTTAGAGTAATGACATAAGAGTTAGTGCCATGCTCTGAGAAGGACTTCCACCATGACCTTGGGCAAGTGGTATGTGGTGGGATCCAGATCCCTGTTAACATCTCTGTACTTAACATTCCTGCACTGTAAAAGGAGGAGGGGGTAACTGCAATAACTTCTCTTAGAGGGCACAGATGCCTTCAGCAGAGATACCATGACATTGTGGCATTATTCAGCTGGGATACTGTGACATTGCGGTGTGAAGGGCAGCTCAGCCCAGTAAAGACATGAGTTGTAATTAAAAAATAAAACAAAAAAACACCAAACCCCAAATTGGTACCACTCAAAACCCAGTCATGCATCCTTGCAGTCACCACAATTTCAAAATCATCTAATACATTTCCATCCAAATAGGATTCGAAACCAACCCATTTCTGCATTTTTTTTAAACTTACTCTGCACACTTCTTAATGCAAATTCTTATTTTTCCCTCCAGCACAATTTGTTATTATGGACTTTTATAATATTTTTTTAAGTGTTAAAAATTATCTACTGAGTCCCTAAAAAATAAGTAAATCCAGTATTTCCATGATAACATCTCTTTATCTTTGCAAGGAATATTCTGCTATCTACTATATACAAAACTGGACTAGGGAAAGCATTGGCAGATGCATGGTTTCAGTCTAGAATAATTATTTTTTTTTTCCCAAAGGGAGATGAGACTCTCTAGAGGAATATTCCTAGGAATTTTTCAATTAAATATTTTTCATCAAAAATACTTCTTTCAAACTTGAAGTTATTTGTGCACAAGGGCTTGGTCTGGCAAATATACTGCTTCCTGACCCTGCTCTGGCAGGGGGGTTGGACTAGATCATCCTTCGAGGTCCCTTCCAACCCCTAGAATTCTGTGATTCTGTGATTCCTGTTTCATAAACCTAGCTCTGGTGGAGCTCAGACCATCTGGTGTAGATCAGAATACCTCCCTAGATCATCGTAAAACATCTGAAAAAGATGAGTTTTGAAATTCTCCAAACGTCCCATTTTTGCATTCCAGGGTGAAACTGGTTCTTGTTTTCATGCATTCTGTAGTTAAAAAAAGGCAAGGAAAACAGACTTGTATAAAAACAAACTGTTAAAAATTATCAGAATGCATCTTTTAATGAGAATATCTCAAATTGTCACTATTTATTCTCAGACCTTGTTGCACTATTTTATATTTGAAATTTTTTGACTATTTTTAGACACTGGAAGTCTGAAAACTAAAATATTTTTGTGGTAGAGAAAAGTATTTCTTGTTTCAATGTTTCTGATAATGGTCTAAGAGCCTTATTTTACATTATGGAATCACATTAGATTTTACCATTGGTTTTTCTCTTGCTACTTCATAGTCTTAGTGTGCATTGGATCTCTGTTGGGATGTCAGTTACAGTGGCCTTAATGTGAGTTTTGTCCCCTTAAGTAAATACAGTTATTGCAAAGTTTTAATGTTACTCACATGTACATTCCCATAGGATTTGATCCACTACTAAGAAATTTTCAAAGTAGATTGGGTGTGCTTTAATGTTGATTGTAACTCATAAAAAAGAGGTTTGGGTTGGGTTTTTAAATTTGTTTTTTTCTGTAAGAGTGTGGCTGAGCCTATGAGGAAGTATTTTCTTTAAGGAAGTGTTTCTCTAGAATGACCCCTGAACTTCTTTACCTTGTCCCAAAGAGATTTTATAGGAAGAAGATTGTCTTTTTGTATATTTAATTAATTTTGCAAGAAATATATTCTATTCCCCTGAAAACCAATGAAACTGATGCAAAATAGGATTCATCATTTATTGTTATGGACACAGAAAGTGGAACTGGTTGATCAAGTTGATCATTGATCTTAATTAAATCATCTATAATCAGCAGAGAGACTCTCTAGAGGTTAATCCCTAGCAGCAGTGTTAAACACCCATATCAGGATGGGTTGAATCACCCATGGGTGATGCTGATCTGTTGAGAAAAGGAGATGAGACAGGTACTTGGGTGCCAACATTTCAGCAAGCTAAAGTTAGCTGAGATGACGTGTGCTCAAAGTTCAGTGAGTCCTGAGTACAAAAAGGCCACAGAGAGACAGCTGGACATGAGAACCTGGAAGGGACACAGCTTACCATATTGAGTTGTCCTTAATAACTACATTTTCTCCAGTCATCACTTGATATGCTTATTGTAACAGTTATACAGGTGGCTGGAGATAAAACAGTCATGGTTTATTTTTGTGGAGCGATGTGATCTTGAAGCCATGTGAAACCTGTTCTCCCTGAAAAGCCCTGCAGGCTTCTGAACATCTGCAGGGATGCTAAAATATAAAGGCATCTTCCTTCTTTCTGCAAGAGAAGATGTAAGAGCATCGGGAATAGGAGCATCGTGTAGGACCAGTAGAGATGAGATCCCACCAGACTTACCTGTTCAGCTCGGAAGAGCTGAGTGTTCCATGGTGCAATGGGCAGGGTCATGGGTGAGCAGATGTGCAGGGGAACATGCATGAGCCCCCATGGTGGAGCAGGGCTGAGCAGAGATCAGGGTGGCTGCAGGCTGAGGGAAGAGAAACAGAAGTCTCTTGGGGGAGATGGATTGATTTTCGAAGAGAGAAATCCCATTTCAACAACATTTGCCCTGCTGGGTGGGACTGTCAGAGCAGTTTTGGGTGTCTTGTTGAAGAATTTATTCTGGGCTGAAGCAACTGAAATGATTATTTCAGACTGAGCTTGGACGTGGGAGAAATGTAAATGAGTTAATAGTGGAGAAGGGCTTAGACAGCGGAATGAAAAAGCAGGAGTTTATGGATAAAAATGATTTTGTTTGTTGAGCAAGTGTGTTACATGAGAGAAAAAAATACTCTATTAAATGTGCCTGTATTAAAGAAATTCAGTTTATGGGGATAATGAGCGTGTGTACAAGTGAGGGTGAAGCAGGAGGTGACACCTTTGTGTCTCTGTGTGTGAGACAGAGGTTTTCTAGTTACATTTTTGAGGATTTTTTTTGTGTAATCAGTAGCCGTGGGGTGTGTACCCTGATTTCTTGACATTTTGTAGATGCCTGAGAGGTTTTGAATGCAAATCTTATTCAAAAAGAGGAATTTATCTGCATCCCTGACTTCTGTAAGAGGAGAGGGGAGTACGTGTATTTGAGTGTAGGGGTGAAGGATTTTGTAGGCAAAGAGGCTTCTTTGTGGATAAGAAAGCTGGTGTGTTGGCCCACTTGAGAGGGATTTTGAGTGTGCAAAAGAAAGTATTTTATCTGGATGTTTGAGGGAGCCAGAGTATGAGCTCATGGGAACATATCTCTCCTGCCATGAGAGGCTTGGCCATGGATAACCTTGTAGCTGGCTGGTGGCATAAGTATAAGGTCCTTTGCAACATAAACCCGTGGAACGTGTGATACAACAGGGGTTGCATAGGAAAAAAGGGGGATTTTCTTGCCAGAAAAAGCCATTTGCTGGGACAAGGTTAGGACATCCCAGCACGGGTGTGATTTGAATTTCAGGGTCCCTTCTTTCTAGTGCAGAGACAACAGGAGCAGGTGTCTTCAAAGCCATGCATCAACTCTTCGAGCCTCTGAGTAGATGATGTCCTGGGACATTCTAAGGGCAACTACTGGGGACTTGTCTGATTCAAAACCAACCTGTCTGGACATCCCATGCAGTGTACACATACCATATCCAGCTTGCAAGAAGCAATCATCTTATGTTTTAGTAAGATACGTGGGAGGGTGCAGGTCTTTGCCCACTTTGAAACCTGTCAGGATCTTAGATCTCACGGAGAGGTTGGCGAAGCCTTAATGGAGAATGACATGGGACACATGTCATCTTTACACATGTATGTCTGAGACTCTAATATCAGGCATCAAGACAGCTGAAAGTGGCCACCATATGTGTTCTACCTCCCAACACTCCCTCATCTTTCTCTCTCCAACCAATTTTTTCCCTTTGATTTTATTCCTTCCAGGTACTACATTGTCATCACCATTATTGTTATTGGCCTACAGAGCATCTCAGTAGAAATATTTTTAGAGAGCAATTTCCTTCCTGTGCTCACACATTTGAAGGTTTCTGAAGTGGGCAGACATCTGCCAGGCTAAACCAAGCCTCTTTCTCTCTCTGTGGTTTCTTCCTGAGCCTTTCAAGCACAGAGAAATTTGAGTAGTGAGTCTTGAGGAGGCCCCAAGAGAAAATAATGGAAAGTTCAGCAGAGACAAGAAACGCCATTGCAAGTAGGAAATGTTTCCTCTTGAGTTTTATGGGATTCACCTCTGTCTCACTGTTCTTGCTATGGATCAGTGCTCTGGCAAGGTGTGAGAACTTTTGTAAGCTTACAGTGATTTATTTTTAATTTAATGAGCAGCTAATGCCTCCAAGGTGCATGCTCAAAAATTGCATAGATCTGGTAAAATATCTTCAGGTGCATAAGGCATCTCCCTTTTCAACATAATAATGGTACAAACTCGTGTAACTCCAGAGGAAGATTTCAGATGCCACTTATTTTAAATATCAGATATCTTCCTTAGTATGAGATGAATACATTTGTAAGTGAAGAAAGTCCAGTCTCACTTCTAAGAAGGCAACCTAGATATTTATCTTAGATGTGATGTCTATCTCAATTGGTTATAGTGAAAAAAAAAAAGAAGCTACACCCTGAAACCTTTGGCTGCACAAGTTCAACTTGCTATCTCAAGCACAGAGTCCTAGTAAGCAATCCAGCTAAGTGCAGAGAGTCACTGAAATTTTGGGTTGCATTATTAAAAAATTTCCACAACTAATCAACACACGACCCATTTCCCACTTGCACTAGAAACATAATGAACCAAAGTGCTCTGATGCCCTTGTGATGGGCACAGGAGAAGAACCAGAAAAGAATAGGAGAAATTCCACTCAAACCCCAGATCATCAGAGTCCTCTGCTTTGCTCAGATGACTCCAAATGCAAATACGAGGATGAGTGGAGAAGGCCAGAGGCTCCTGCATAATCTTTTAGCATTTCATGTCACTGAGTGTGGTGAGTACCTGTTTTACAGAACTTAAGGCTGTTTAATCATCTAATCTGACATCCTATATGCAGATTTTGACTCACATGAGCTCTCCTCAGCCCAAAGACTTTGGTTAGAGAAAAACATTTAGGGCCCAATGGCAAAGAAAGGAAGGAAGAAAAAAAAAAGGATTCATCTGCTGTATTTCGGGCATCTACAAATTAGATATTCAAGGCTGAGCTGATCTTTTCAGGCTCCCATTGCAGCTGCTAAAGAGAAACAGAACAGGCACTTGCACAAGTTTCTACATTTCACCTGAAGATGAGCATGTAAGGTAGATCAAATAAAGCAGTGGTAGAGAAGAGGTCCCCTGAAGTATAGACACACTCAAGTCATGATCTGGATGCAGTGAAGAGTCCTGGAAGCTCATTTTTGTACCCCAGCTAATGAGAACTGCAAATAATTGGCACTCACAAATAGTGCACTGCTGGAGCTGGATCTTGCCTAGGTGCAAGCCAGCAAAACTATCTGATTTGTTTGATGCTGTGTAGATTCACTGGTTTAGATTTCTACCAGTCTGGAGACTTTTCCACAGTGTAGACATTGGCTGCTGAATGTTAGCAGTTATGCCCAAGGTCCTACTCTAAAATCAGTGATGGACCTACTCCAAAATCCTGGCTCTGAGCAGACCACGGAGGAGAACAGATCCACGAGATCTTGAACCTGAGCAATCTCTAGCACATCTGAAGGGAAATCCTGAATTGTACCCATCCAACATCCCCATGAAGCTGGGGGGAATCTAAATTCAGTGGATTTTTCCTAGGAAAAATCTGACTTGAGGATTTCAGGTCATGGTGAGTAGCAATTGCTTTGAGTGGGAGCTGGAAAAGGATCATTCTCCTGGAGGGATACCCCTCCAAATTCACGACAGCTGGAGGATGCTATGGGGATGCTGTTCCCTCTCCAAAGCTGTGAGAGACTGTTGTATGCAGCTACCACAGGTATTTTCTCAGGAGTTAGTAGCTGAGACACTCAGCCTTGGACATAAAAATCAGGTGATGGTCAAGCTTAGAATGCCCCACTAACAATTTTCTTCGGTTCTTCTGGATGGACCCCAGAGATAAGAATAATTAAAATGCCATGCTGTCACAGCACACTTGTAAAGGCAGCTCTGCTCTTTTATTCTCTCCTTTATTTATCACACTCCACGTCAATCTGGAAGCACAGGATGTTCCCAGCCAGGCTCATCAGCTTTTAATAGTGGACAGAGCACCTTTCTCCCTCCTGTCCATCCCTTTGGAGCAGCTGGCCCCAGGTTGACATGAACTTGGCTGCTTTGCTTGACAGAAATGAATCAATGCCTGAAAGTGGAAAGGGGATTTCAGAGTTAGGAAACAACGTGTAGCCTTGTCCCAGTGAAATGTTTCATTACAAGAGGGGATATGGGATGACTCAAGTTCCCATGGCTGCAGCATCCCCAAAAGAGATGAGCCCCAAAAGATTCAGCCCAGGATGTAACACAGCAAAGAAATAGTAAAATGTTGAGCAAGCATGGCTTAAAACACAGCAAAAGGGTTTCTTTGTGGTGTATTCCATTCATTCGTAGGGCCAAAACTGAATAGCACTGGAAATTAAAGGAGTTTTCCAGATGAATTTTCTGGGCCAACGCAAGTCTGGCTATCTTTGTTTATCTCTCTTGTTCACAGTGCTGGGTGGTGTTTCTCATAAAAGTGCTTTTTTGGAGAGACTTGAAAAGTGTAATTTGGTGGTACCAGAATGTTTTGCAAATACATACCTATTTTGCAAAAGGTTTTCCAAAGGAATCTGAAAAGGATAAAGAAAATTACCAGTTTCAGCTTTTTTTAGTTAATTCCCCGTTTAGATTTATTTTTTTTTTTTAATCTGAAGCAGTTATTAATTTTGGAGGGTTCTTTCCTTTATATAAAAAAATACCCAGAAATATTTCATGGCTGAAATTACTTCATTTTGGGCAGAAGAGAACATTTTGACTGATCCGCAACAATTTTTCTGCCTCATTTCCAACTAAAACTGTCATCAAGTAGAACACAAAACCCAGAACAGTTTTAATTCTTAATCAAAATTGTTTTATTCCCTGAAAATTTGGAAATTGCTCATCCTAAACTATGTAGTAATATGATTTTTTTTTTTTTAAAATCATTTTTCTGGGCAGTTTCCACTTCCAAGTCTTTTCTATCCAGCTGCCAAAAAATAACTTTTCTGTGATGTCTGATGTCTGTGGCACAGGGATGTGCAAAAACAAGCCTGCAAATAACTCAGCTTGGTCTGAGGGATGTGGAGATGAAGATTTGTCCAGTTTCAGATGCTCTTTTTTTAATTTGAAATAACTCAGAGTTGCAGCATTACTGAATCCTCAGACCTTGGAGCATTTAAAGTGCAGCTTTCCAAGTCTGTATCTGGATTGCTGAGAACCAGGAGCTCAGTGGGATTTTCTGAACGTGACTTTCCTCAGTCTCTCATGGAAATCAGACAATTTCTGTAGAAAGTCTTAAACATCATTAACTTTAATTCCCTAATAGAGAAGAAAAGGCTGTGGCAGTGGGCAAGCCCTGCCCAAGGGTAACCCAGCTTTCCTGAGTCCTTTGAAATCATCAAAGTAAGATATTCTGCAAGATTTTCTGCAAGATTTTCACCTCCCTCTACATTTTCCCTCATACTCCTGCATGTGTCACATCTTTATCTGTCCCCCCCCGATATTTATACGCTCCTCATATCTCTGAGGTATTTCCCAGCCTGTTTTTCACCTCCACGTGAAGGATGGAAATTGTGCAAAGCAAAGAGTTGTGCAAAAGTGACGAGTTGGTTTCAAAGGGGTTGCATTGCTCTCAGCAGGGCGATTTCAATGCTGTTATTATTTCCTCAGTTTGTTTTCTCTTTTCACTCATTAACTCAGACAAACTAGGGCACAAGAGGTTGTTTATTTCTGCTTTGCCACCGAATGAACTTTGCAGCTTTTTGAAAAGGGGGGTGGTGGTGAGAGAATAACAAATAAGCCCTGTTTTGACAGTTTCTGGGGTTTTCTGACCTAGAAAGCCTTTGCAGATATACATCCTGCCATGGACATTTATCTTCTGAGATCTCAAGCAGCATGTTTGTCTGCTTCTCCAGCACGTGGGGTGGATGTGGCCTCTGTAGCCTTGTTTGCATGTCTATAATCGTGCATAAAGTAGGTTTCCTTTGGTTTATAGGTGGGGAAGTAAGCAACATATCAATGTGGAGATCTCATGCTATGGGTTTGTGTACCCAAGGTGGGAAGCAAATGAGAGCTGCCCAACCTTATCATCATCTCTCCAGCCGGTGCCTCCCAGCCTTGCCTTTTCTTTTTCCTCTCTCCAGTCTGCCCCTTGATGAGTTATTAAAAGCACACTCTGGATATGGAGCAGCTCTGTAATAAGATCTGCATTTCTCACATAGCTGCTAAACCTCAATCAATATGGTTTCAATCGCCATTTCTGTAACGTGCAATAACTATTAAATTTGAATTAAATGCACAGCTCAGAACATGCAGAAGGCCCTGGCCAAAGTGCTAACTTTTCCTGAGTTGTTGGAAAGTTGTTGGACTGTAGAGACAGAGTATTGATTCCTCTTGTAAACCAGTTAAATCTTAACTTGAAGAAGGGGAAAAAATGTTGAGAGTGGCTATAACAAGGATGGGGGTGGAGAGGAACAGTGACTCTGAATAGAGACAGAAACTTTGGGTTTCCCCTAACTTTTGCAAAGACATTAGTGTTTGGGCACTTTAGTGCCTGGGTGCACTTTTCCCCCATGTCTATGTTGACAGGATGGAAAAAAGCATTAATGGGTGTTTCCCTCGAGAAGCAGAGCCACACAAGGTCATGAGTTGGCTGGGGACGTGACTCAGAGCCAGGTGATTATGTGCTGCCTTCCCTCCTGGTCCTACACCCCATCCTTTCCCAAGGACAGGTGGTTACCAAACTGTTACCAAGTCCTTTGCCATGCTGGCCCAGGACAATGCATCTCCACATGAAATGCATTCCCAAGTCAAAGTACCCTTCAGCCTTGCTATGCAAGCCCCAGAGGTGACCTCAGGACCTGAAATAAAGATCTACCTCTGCACTTACATGCACCAGCAGCAAAATGGGGACAGTGATAATGATAGCTCTGAGATAGGTTTTCATGAAGGTTTTTGGTGTATTAGAAGAGTAGGGATGATATGAATGCCTAAAAGCTGCTACAGAGCAGTTCCCCTTGGCAGCAGGAAAAGGCAGAGTGTATTACAGTGATTTTCAGGTAGAGGTGGACAGTGGGTACCTGCTCTGGACTGGCCAAAACTGGGGTAACCAGTTAGGTCTACACCAAGACCAGGAACATGGGAAGAGCTCCTGCTGCCTCTCCGTGGACATATCTCCAGCCAGTGAGACCTGTCCACCTCACTGCACAGATCCTGGGACTTTGGGTCTGAAACCATCCCAGCCTCTCCTGAAGCTGAATAATCTCAAAGTACAGAGCTTTCTGATGATAGAATAGTAGTGAGCTCCCCCTCCTCCATCTTCTTTCCTCTGCCAACCCAGGGACTGATCTGTTCACTTAGACTTCATTGTAAGGTTTCCAAGTGGTAAAAGGGTTGGTTAAAGCCCAGGTATTATTAAAAGCAGCAACAAGAAAGCAACGTCAAAGCATATTTCCTAAAAATATTTCACATATATATATATATGTATGTATAAAATGATCACATGCTGGCCAGTGTAAAGAAGTGGAAAGACATATGGGAAAGGAAATGGATGTAATAGTAGTAGAGGGGCAGTGCCAATATAATCTCCAGCACACTGGGTTTTTTTTCCATTCTAAGCAAATCTCCTTCCTGAGTATAATTTCATGTCTCATTGTATGCATGCATCTTGCATGGCATTGTTCCCTCCCGTGTCCTGTCTGCAATCTGAATCCTAAAGAAGCAGACAGGGACTCACCTAAATTTAACCTAAAGGCATTGTGCTATGCTCAGGGTATGAGAACAGCTTGCAGCCCAGCTTTCTTCCATGAGAACTGCTTCCCAGAATCCCAGCCATAGGCAGGGAACCGGGTGTTACCTTCACTAATAACAGGGATCAGGAGAGCTTTAGTGGCTTTTGCTCATGAATGCTGCCCACGTCATGGACTGATTCCCAGCAGGAGAGAGTCAGAATAGCCCCCTCCAGTCACACATACACCCATGCTGGTTTATCCCAGCTGAATATGTGTATCCCACTTTTACAAAGATCTGTGCTCTAGATCCAAAAGGTCCTGGCCCCTAAAGTTAAAAGGATGGGGGCAGCTTTATACTGGTCCTTTATAAACCATCATCTCTCATTTTTGGCTTTTCTGGATGCCTTTGGGGGTTAAAGCGTGTGCATGATTGTCAATGCAAGTTGTACAACCAGTATATATTAGGAAGAAATTCTTTGGTGTGAAGGTGGTGCCCAGAGAAGATCCCTGGCAGTGTTGAAGGTCAGGTTGGATGGTGCTTAGAACAACCTGGTCTGGTGGGAGGTGTCCCTGCCCATGGCAGGGGGTGGGACTGGATGAGCTTTAAGGTCCCTTCCAACCCAAACCATTCTAGGATTCTATGATATGTATTTATGTATGTAGTAAGTGTATATATATATATAGACACACATATACACACACATATATATAAATATATAGTATGTGCTTGTATGCGTAGATATGTGTGTATGAAAGAAATGTGAGTTTTTATGTATATCCATATGTGCATATGAATCAATGCATATATACAGACATATATAGAATCATAGAATCATTATGGTTGGAAGGGACCTCCAGGGTCATCAAGTCCAACCTTTATCCCATCATATTCCTGACCATTAGACCATGACCATTAGATCATTAGACCATATATAGGTGAACAAACCTTTACACCCATGTTTACCCTTATTTCTTTACCCAAATTCCCAGTCCATGTGTAAACACACACTGTACCCATGCAAGATGCCTGGATGGCTGACCTAGGGATCAATGTCCCCCTCCTGGTCTTCCAACAGGTGCAGGAGAGCTGAACCCCACAGCCCATCCCGCCAGGATTGATCTGTGAAGGAAGGTTGCAAAAACTCCTCTGCTCCATCAAAATTACACATCCAGAGCTCAGAATAGAAGCAGTGACAATCCATTGATTGTGTTTTCTGGGAAGCAGCAGAACATCACAGCCACTGTGGCTGTAAAACCTCCTGCGAGAAGTCTGCTCCTGTGAATGATCTTCGAAAAACAAACTGGTTTAGAACCCACCCATCCTTAAAAAACCAGCAACGGGGAGCAAGGAAATAAGAAAGAAAGGCATCATTGAGAACCCAGCTATTGTTAAGAGCAGCATGACAAGAATTGCTGAGTGCTTGGGTGGGGGGGAAAGAGGGAAAAAAAAACCCACAAGAAAAAAAATGGGAAAAAAAAAGAAGAAATAAAATAAAAAAGATAAAATGTTGGTAAGGAAAATAGCTCAAATTTAACAGTGTGGCTGGTGGTGACTAGTAGGTAACAGTCACACCCTGGCAGGGGGTAAAAATGTTCTTTCTCTTTGATTTAATGGTTGCAAAAAAAATTCACCCCCTAAATACATCCCCCTCTGTCCCGAAATGAAATGTCATTGAATGCCATGCTGCTTGGTGACAGCACTTAAACTGTGGCTGAATCTGCCTCCAACATCCTCACATCTGATGGTAGGAGCTGGGTGCAATGAGTGTGAAAGAGGGTTGGGGGCTGAGGCTGTGGGACAAGCCCAGATCTTGTGATCTTCTCAGGAGAAACTTGTTTTTCAGTGTCACCTCACAGGCTCCTCTGCAAAGCCTGGGGAGAACCGTCACGGGTGGAAGCACTTGTTAAAACGATCAGGATTTGGACATTGACACCTTTGTAAGTGGGCTTAAAAAAACCCCCAGAAAACAAAACAAAACTCTGTAACGTCAGCTCCAATTGTTGTTGTAGGAAATTTCAGATTTGGCTCCTTTCTACTTAAATAAATCAATCTCTAAATCAAGCAAAGAACCCCAGCGGACTGAATTGAAAGGGAAAACTTGTAGCGGTGACAGGGAGAGGGAAAGGGTTTCTCCTTCTTTCTCTTTTCCACTGGAATTTGAAATTTTGATAAAAAGGGGCAGGATTTAAAATTTCCATCCTCTTGACCAACCTCCCAGCTTTTTTGGACTCAAGCTCCCTGGTGATGCTGGGGACTGGCAGGAACATCCAGTACGGCTGCGGTTACACAGTGAGCTCAGAGCACGTTGGTTTTCAGCTCCCAATGAATAACGTCCTGCTTCGGGAAATCATTTTTAAAAAAAACAACCAAAAAAACAACCCCCGGAGCATGAAGCGTGGCAGATACTTGTTTGTGCTCGTGGATTTTCTACGGGGAAATTTTGGCCCGTTTGAAGCTGGGGCTGGGTTACAGTGTGATTATTTTGGGAGCGGCATGCGTGCTACGCTTGCCAGCTTTGGGTAACAAAAGCAGAGCTCTCCCTGTTGCCAGCATGTTATCTTGGTGACTCTTGGACAGCTTAACCCTGGGTTGTTTTTTTTTTCAAGACAATTGCAGAGCAAAGGCTGTGGCATTCTAAAGGGATCCAGCTACTGTTCGGTTTTGCAGAAGCTGCAAGTGCATGAGGATGGGTGGGATTTGCTGGGATGGATGGGATGGCTGGTGGTTGGCATCTTCTCATCCCTAGGAGGGCTTGGAGTGGTGAGGGATTCAATGTCAATGATAAAGGAAAATAACAAGTTTGGGACAGAGGTGATGGGTGTGTAGTGATAGGATGAGGGGAAACTGGTTCCAGCTGACAGAGGGGAGATTTAGACTGGATCTTAGGAAGAAATTCTTTGGTGTGAGGGTGATGAGACCCTGGACCAGGGTGCCCGGAGAAGCTGTGGCTGCCCCTCCCTGGAAATGTTGAAGGCCAGGTTGGATGGGGCTTGGGGCAACCTGATCTTGTGAGAGGTGTCCCTTCTCATAGCATGGGGTTGGAACTAGATGGTCTTTCAGGTCCCTTCCAAGCCAAACCATTCTGTGATTCCATGACTCTATGTTTGCATCATGTTGCATGCTGTGGATTGTATCAAGGCATGTCTGGGAAAACCTTAATATTTTATACCCAGAACACCATAGCTCTTTTGTGTCTACCAGTGGGATGCAAAACACTGTCAGACTAGACCTTGGAGGGAGAAAAGCACGGCAGATGATTGTGGCGACTACTGCTGGTGATAGAGATACTTTGCCAAGGTGTTTTGTTTCTCAGGGGACCTCCTTGTGTATGAGCAAGAGCTTCAGCTTCCACATCCAAAACCAACTCCTTTGTTTCCAGGAGATTTTTGCTTTACAGACGCTTTTCTTCTACATCTGGCCTGAGACCCATCAAACTCATTTCACATAGGCCAACCAAATGTCTCATATGGCCTCATTGCCTACTAGCAGGACTGACACGTCCATCAGCAAGCTAAAGGAGTTACACAACTGTGTAATCTGAGAGCAAAATTAGCTCAGCAAAGGCTGGTTGTTTTTAGGCTTGGTGGGGGAATTAAAATATTAGAAGAAACCAGCTTGAATTTTCATGAGGAGGTTTCAGTAACACACAAAAAAGCCACAAAAATTCATTTTTGGCAACTCAAAATGGATTTGTTCATCCCAAAAAGAATTGTTTTGGTAGTGTTTGAAGTGATCTAATGTGGGGGGGGTGGGATTCTTGAAGTCAATTTTACGTGAAATATATCATTTCAAGATAAAAATATTTTCATTTAAAATTAAAATCAAGATAAGAAAAAACTGCCAGTATTTACGAGACAAAACATTTGATTTTGGAAATGAAAGATAAAGGGAAAGACTTTTATGTCAAAATATCAAGTGTAATAATAATTATAACGCCTCATTTTTTCCTTATTTTAAGCTTTTTACCTAATTAAATACTGACGTGTTTCACTTTTCCTGGGCACTTTCCAACATACGTTTTCCACCAAATTTTTTATCTAGTAATTGATCTTCCTTGTCCTGTTTAAGACCTTCCATCTTTACCTGATCATATTGCCAGGGACATAAGTGCAATGCTGTCCCATATCTATGCATGGAAAGGTGGAGTCCACCTGGCCTCTTGCATGTAAATTGAGAGATGGGACTTTTTCCTTCTTAGCACGCACTTATCAGGAGGTTTCAGGGTCTGAAGCCCTCAGGAAGTGCTGCAACGTGGTCCACAAGTTGTACCCTTAGGGTTCTTCTCCATCAGACACCCAACCCATAAGCTAGTGTCTACTTCAAGCGGACAGCACAGACAACATGTGACCTCTCCTACACCCTAGGCTCCCCTCCAGGACTTAACAGAGGATATTTTTTAGGTTTTAGAATTTCTTCCATGGTTGCGAACATCTGACAAAACATCTGCTAGTGAGGCTTGTGAAGGGGGAAGTTGCAGAGAAGACTGGAAACCAGCCGTCAATAAATAGTTGGAGAACCCAAAACCATGTTGCTACAGGGAGAACAGTCAGTCTACAAAGTGTTTTATACTTCTGGTGCTGGCTGTTGCCAGAAGCCATCTCAGTTCTCCTAAGCGGCTTTGTCACTCTCCTGTAGAGGTTCTGGAATTTCCCCTTTGCGCTCCAGAAAGTTGTGGCAACACATTCCCCATCCAAGAAAGGGAGTTATCATTTTATAGGCTACTACCAGATTTGGAAAAGCACAGGGATTGAAAAGTGCACTGCTCCTTCAGCCTCAGAAGGTATTGATGGGAAAGGAAGAAGGGGATGTGAAGCCCTGTGAAGGAACTGCCAATGTTCTGACTCAGGCTGAAGATGCAGAACATCAGTGCCTGTATCAAGCAATATCAAACCAAAGTTTTTAAGGGCAGCATATAATATTTGACTTGAGGACATTTTAATAACAGTTAGTTTTAATTTCCAGACTTTCAGAAGAAGTATTAAATTATGAATTTATAAAACTATGAAATTATTCAAAGCCCACATTGTGTGCTGATTAATCTGTCACAGGTTTGGCCAATAACTGGGTGACAGAAGCTCTGTTATCCCCTCCCCAGGGAAGATAACAAGGGAATAANCAAATATGTAAATATATTCAGATCTATAAATGAATATGCAAATATGGAGCCTGCACATCCCAGATGGTAATTCTGTCCAGACTGGAAAAATCCCAGACTGGACTCAGCAGAGGATGGCGGTATCTGGGTACAGTGTCCTGGCAACAGTCCACAAAAAAACCCAACTCTGGAGTGGCTGGGTTGGTCCTACACACGGAGACTAGAGGAGGTGACCTGTCTCAGTGGACAATGATCTTCTCCAGCAAGAAAACAGGATGCAGGAACACCAGCAGAATAGGAAGTGATGACAAGAGGCAATCCCAATCCTACCAGCACACCAGCCACAGGAGCCAGAAGAGGGATCTCTTAGGAGCCGTTTTATGCTCAGTGCCATGTCAAGGAGCACTGCGATTGGTCCATGTGGGTCACCTGACCCATCTTCTCCTCCCCATAGGCACAACTGCTCCCCCTCCTATTGTAATGGCCACATAAGCAGAATGAAGCAGCTAGGGGTGTCCTGGGTGGTCTCAGGTTAGTATAGAAAATTTTTATCCTGATGCCCTCAAAACAGGACAGTGCCAAAGGTGAGGCTGCTTTGAGTGGCCACGTGCTTGGATAAGCTTCCTACAAAGTGCAAAGCTGAACCTGTGAACTTATCAGGCTGTGGTTCCTCACTCAGTGAGTATTCAGAGCACAATACTATGGCTGAGCAGATTCAGTCTGAGATATTGAAGTTCAGGATTGCATTGTATTTCTTTTCTTGCAGTAGGAACCTCAGGGGTTCCCCAGATCCATTTCTCAATCTCTCCACAGTCATTACTCCACCATCACCTTTGGTGCAAAGCACCTACTTCATCTGTCCCCCTCTCCAGCTCTGTCACCACTTGGGAGCATCCCATGGAGTGACTCTGAGACCCAAACCAGTGCTTCCTACCCTCAAACCAGACGTGGCTCCTTAAAACAAGGCTTTTGCATCCACATCTTGAGGGACGAGGTGAATCAGAAGCCACAACGTGTCAGATCTCATCCAGGCTTATTCCAAAATAAAGTAGGGACCTGGAAGCCATCAAGTGGGCTGAAGTAATGGTAGGAGCAGCAGTGTAATTTTTCAGGTCTCATGACACCCAGGTGAAAGAAAGATTCAAGGTGACCATCTTCTGGTGGAAAAGGGTGCAAGCTGGAAACAAAAACGCTTGTGTATTTCCTTATGTAGCAGCATCCTCTGCATGACCATGGCAAAGACTCGGCCTCATTTTCCTGGTCTTGAAATACATCTCTTTTTAACAAAAGGCTTTACCAACTCACCTGAAAGCAATGGTTGATTTCTATTTTCATTTCACTTTCATTGTCAGTATTGTTAGGTATTGTGAAAGGTCAACAATTCAGTTCTCTATTTGACTCCCAAAGAGTTTATCTGTGATTTCAGACCAACTTGAAATAATCTTCTTCCAAAAACACTGCAGACCAAACTGAAAACTGAAAACATTATTGTTGGGTTTGTATTCCACATAATGTTCTTTGTATTTTAGCTGTTCCCCATGAAGACCAGGTGGAGCATCTTGTACTGTCATGTGTCACAGCTCGTACATGAGTCAAGTGTCTGTATGATTTAATGAGGAAAGTACTTAGGACAACCCTGTGACTGAATGTAGATGTACTAAAGAGTTTCAGAACACAGAGGAGATGAGAGGTCAGGAGTGACCATCAAACAAGGGGTATGAAGGGTGGAGGGATGGAAGTAAGGGATATAAGGGGTGGAACTGTATGAGACTTCACTGTGTGTCAGTTTGCCCATGGGCAGTGGAGGAGTTTCTGTACATCATGATTGCTCCGCGCAGGAGGTGATGGGAGAGAGGATGATGGGCATGGTGTGTATTAATAGGTTTAAAAGGGTCTTTGTGGAAAAACCCACATGAAATGAAAGTGTAACCTCAAGACAATGATATTGATCTTGATGGCCTTCTGGGCCTCTTTCCATCTGCTGCATTTTTGCTTCTTAAATCAATCTCCCAAGAACACAAAAAAAACCCAAATCCCAACCCTTCTCCTTCTCCAAAACTCGCCCTGCCTGGCTAAATGAAAATCTTACTCTTTGTATTTGGATTCCTCAGAATACTATGAAACAAGAAGAATATTGTTTCTTTTCTGGACAGGCTCCTTGCTTGCATTGTCTAAATGCTTCCCCCAGACAACCTTTTGACTGCTGTTTAGCAACGGTTTTATTAATAGGACTTATTTCAGACTTAGTTATGTCTGACATATCATGCACAGAATTATGTGCTTGACTGAGATATTATGGGCTTATAAAAAAATTCCCTGAGATATGAAGCTGTGAATGACGTTAACAAGGGGTCCGTGCGTCCCTCCTGATGCCTCTGGGACAAAATCAGCTTAATGCCATTTTTTAGGCAAGAAGGACAGTAGCATTAGGGCTACAACTTGATGGCAGTGGTGACCAGGGGTTGATCACCTAGAGCCAAGACTGTTAAAAGAGCAGGAAAACTGGCAGAGCACTTTCTGTTTGTTATGGAAAGGTTTTAATTCAGACGTCTGGTGTCTTCAAAGAACGTGCAACACAGTCCATGCCTCAGGGCAGGAGACAAGTGGAAAGAGATTAGCAGTCAGCACCTCTGCCTCTCATATGGATTTGTATCAAATACTGCCACTGTGAGCCTTGGTGCTGTAGGTGCTTGGCACTCATAGGAACATCCTTAGAATCATAGAATCATAGAATCATTATGGTTGGAAGGGACCTCCAGGGTCATCAAGTCCAACCTTTATCCCATCATATTCCTAACCATTAGACCATCAGACCATGGCCTCAAGTGTCTCATCAACCCGTTTTTTGAACACCCCCAGGGATGGTGACTCCACCACCTCCCTGGGCAGCCCATTCCAGTGTCCAACCACCCTCTAAGTAAAGAACTTCTTCCTAATCTCCAACCTAAACTTCCCCTGATGGAACTTGAGGCCTTTTCCTCTCGTCCTGTCATTAGCAATTCAGGAGAAGAGACCAACACTAGCCTCACTACAACCTCCTTTTAGGTAGTTGTAGAGGGCAATAAGGTCTCCTCTCAGTCTCCTCTTCTCCAGGCTCAATAACCCCAGTTCCCTCAGCCGGTCTCCATAAGGTTTGTTTTCCAGACCTCTTCCCAGCCTCGTTGCCCTTCTCTGGACTCGCTCCAGCACCTCACTGTCCTTCCCATCCTGCGGTGCCCAGAACTGGATGCAGTACTCAAGGTGTGGTCTCACGAGGGCTGAGTACAGGGACAAACACATCCTTGCTTTGAAACCTTGGTTGCCTACAGAAAATATGTCAGAGCAAACTCAATTCTTCTAAAATGCCAGTATGTTTAAAACAGACAAACAAACAAAACCCCAAGGGAAATCATCCCACTCTGCTTCCAAGGAACTGGAGAATGTAAAGCCATATCTAGGAAAGCAAATTCACATTAAGCCTGTGAGGAAGTTTTGCAACTGTGAGGAAGTGTGGGGTGGCACTGGCTGGTGTGCAGCAGTGCAAGTGCCTGGGACAGGCATGGCCCTTGGGCATCAGAGATACCACTGCAGGCTTGCACCCCCTTGGAAGTCAGCTGCATTAGAGCAGCAGATGCAGAGCTGCTTCAGAGCATGGATATGGGTCACTGTGTGTGGCTGCAATGCATAGGGACTCATTTGCCCATTTTTTGTTCTTGCTGCATGGAGGTGGCTTTGGTTTTGTGTTCTCCCTTCTGAGGGAGATGGAAGGGAAAACAAAACCCCAGCCATCTTCAGTCTAAATATAGCCCAAAGTTCATTCCATCCATCTACAATGATACCTTGTGGCTGGGTAAATGTTGACTCGCCTTTCCCTACAACTCCATGGTGGTATGTGCTGAGAGGGGAGAAAACAGCAGCAGCCACCACCCACAGAACTCTGCAACTTTCCTGAGAAGAAGCCATGCCTGGGTGGTATGTCTGGTCAAACCATCTGCCACCACCGTGCCAGCTGTCATGCATGGTGCTCCAGCTCTGCATGATGTTTTTATAGTGGCAATGATTAGAAATGAGGCTTGCTCAGCCCTTCCACTCAAACCTTCCCTTTGATCCAGCTGTGAGAATTTGCAGTCATTCTTTTTCACTCTGCTATAGTTTCTCCTGGTCTGCAGTCTGCCAAAGGGCTAGCTCATGCTTTCCGGGTGGGACTCACCACAAAAGGACACCTACATCTGTGCTAGTTGCCCACAGTTTTTATCATCATTGTAGAATTGATTGATCCACTCAGTGAAAAGGAGAGCATAACTCATCTTCTCCCCAAATGTGGACCTAAATCATACCCTAGAAGTGCCTGTTCCCTTCTACTGGTATAAAGCAAATGGGCGGTCACTGACATGAAAGTCTACATCTAAACATAGCTGAGAGGAATTCTTTCCCAAGAACAATGCACCACAATAATTTAAATAAGAGTTGCCAACAGCTCTGCCCTTATTTCACTCGCACTGGCTGTCGATGCCTGAACAAACTCAATTAGCTTCAGTCAGATTCTCAAAGCTTGATATAATTAGACACCCTCAGCATAAGGCTGCTGCTGACAATGCACCTGTATAAATGTGTTCCCTGATGGGCATGTATTTCTAATTAAACTAAGGTATGAGGATTTGGGATAGGACACAATCTAGATGGTTTTAATCTTCATGACAAAGATGTGTTTGGACCCCTCCATGTGTTAAGAAAGGGAAGAGCATTGTTATTCTTTTAGTGTTCCTTTCTTACATTCTTTAAATGGTTCTTCCCAGATAGCCTCCTGGCTGCTGCTTAGGTTACTATTTTATTAATTGGATCTCATTTGAGGTAAGTCTTCAATGAGAATTGCAAACAAAGTGGTTATCCCCTGAACGAGCTACTTCAGATAAGGACTCATCAGGACAGACAGGAAAATGATTGCTTGATTTTCCACAATTGCAGTATTAGTGTTGAATCCTGTCTTCAAGTCCACCAGATATTTTCTGGTTCTTCCTTCTCCTAAGCCAGAAGATGCTCAGAAACACCATGGTAAGGAGAGATAGGCAGGGCACTGGTAGGATGTATGTGGTTTGGGCTGTCTGTATCTGCCCTGTAAACTTTCATTATGTCTTACAAATTCTAGAGCTCCTTGTGCTGCTCAGGGTATCTGGAGACAGAAAAGTGTCTGGGAGTTGCCCACTGAGCCCTGGGTGCAATAGAGAAGTTGGTGTTGTCATGCTCTGCCATGTCACAGCCATTCTGTCTGGAGAGCTGAGGAGTGACAACAGCTCCATTCTTGTGAAAAACCCAAGTAGATGATGAAGGGATGTGTCATGTTGCATTTTACCTTTCATGAACCTCACAAACACCCAGACCCATAAGACAGAGACTAACCCAGTGTTCTTCTTATTTGTTTCAGTATACTTTCTTTTTAATCTGGCTTTTATTCTTTGTCTCTTCTAGGTTGAATTCAGCCCTGATCAGATTGAAGGTGAGGAAGATGTATTTCTCTTCTGTGCACAGAAAATACCATCACTGGGAGGTGTTGGCAAGTGCTGGTGTGGACATGGGTGTGATATTGGAGCCCCCTTGAGAAGGGGGTTGACTTTAATTCATTGCTTTGCTCCTGCTCTGTCCTTCCTCCAAATCCTCTGTTGAGTTGGTCTAGAGAAAAGGGGGAAAGTTATGTGCTATACACATTAGGTACTTATTTCATTACAGAAAACATCAATTTCTCTGACAAAGAAGCAAAACCAAAAAAGAAAATAAATAAAAAACACTCAGTCCAAATGCACACTCTTTCTTTAAGAAAACCCACTTACAAAGTACCACTCCTTTCAAGAGAAAGTCTCACAACTCTGCTTTTGAGAACTTTTCCCTGTATTGAATCAGAGTTTAATCAGCTACAGTTTTGTGACAGCTCTCCAGAAACCAGAAAATATTGACAGCAATTGCATTTTTTTTCTTTCAAAGCAAAACTTTAGCATTAATTTCTGAACCCTTCGTCCCAGCCCAAGAAATTGATACTGAAACCTCATGCATGAAGTCCTGGGAACACTACCACTGCAACTGTCCCCTTTTTCCTCAACTACCAGCCTGTTTTTTACTTAAAGTAATTGATAGTTGGAGTCAAACATCTGGCAGAATTTTGCTTTGGTCTTTAAACACTTGGCAGACCTTGGTAGAGTCCATGAAAGATGGTATCAGAAAACAGCTTAATTAAAACAGATGAAAAAATATAAATCACAGGCTACCCAGTCAGGCTGATTCAGAGAGGAGATATACAGAAAGAAGGATTTTCTGAACTGGGACCAAGTGCCATAATGTCTTGGAGACTGAAGGCTTTTCACAGGCTTCCAACGTTACTTTGGGACTTTCAAGCCCCCCCCTTAATGGCTTTAGTTTCTATTTTCTAACAACAGGTCAAAAGCAACTCATGATTGGAGGTAACTGTTAATTCTGGGAATCTGCCCCTTTTGCAGTCCCAAAGTCATGGGAGAATCGTAGAAGAGGCACAATTCTGAGACACAAATCTTTGGATTATTCCAGCAGCACATGATAGTTTGATCTCTCATCAGTTAATGTTTGGAAGAGCGGATAGGACTCACCTAGTTTCTATGCCTTGCTGTGTCTCTCCTTGAGGAGAACTAACTCTAGATATTATACCAGAAAATGGGAAAAGACCTAATCAGAAAAATAACCAGGATGCTTCTTTGGAGGTCAGCCCATTGGAATCACTAGGAAAAGGCAAATTTGGAAGAAATCCAGGGCTGCCATAAAACGTAGCAGGTCTAGAGCAGATGTAGACCATCTCTAGAAACAGAAAGTTGCATCTTCTTTCTTTTCTTCTTACAGCTGCTTTCTGGTCTATCTGTACTCACTGCATACACAGAGAAAAGCTGGGAATCCAGGACTTGTGAAATAGGATGTTCTTGGAATACCAAAGGGAAAGCCATGGGGCAGGAAACAGATAACATCATTTGTGTGAGAAAGGCTATGAGACCTCCATATCAGCTACAACAGCATAACAGACTTATACTGTGTGCTAGCACTGGGGAGAAACACTAAATCCACTCAAGGTCAATCCCACAGCTGGTTCATAGGTTCTGCTACGAGTTGCTGAAAGGAGTTTAGGCTAAACATCACCTGGGGACTGATCACTGCTCTTCAGTAAGCTCTTCAATTCCTTTCCTCCTGGCCTCTTCTTGTTCTTTTTCTCTTCCTCTCCTCTCCTCTCCCTGACCTTTAGAAGGTTCTTAGATTCATAGGTGAGTAGGCAGACAGATTGATAGTTTCTAGAAAGATGTTTACTCCTAGGTAGAGCTTAGATGCCTCAGATATAGAATTATATCTACAGCATGGTCCACAATTGTCCCTGACAAGTGTTGTCCTCTATACTAGCTTGCACATGTCAAACCCTTGCCAAGAAATGTGCTACCAGCTTAAGACAATCAGTATTACAGTGCTTGGGACTGATTCATTTTGTGTTATAAGCACAGGTTAGAAAGCAAACACCACTTGTCATGATTTATAACTGTTATACTGACTGTTGGCATGACTTGGAGATCAGGACTCACAGGAGCTCTATATTAATACATCTTTTTGATTTATTTTCTCATTCCCATTCTCTCCTCACTCTCTCAAGTTTCCAAGATTGCCAGCTCTCCCTTTCTTCTGAGCTTCAGTTGCACTTGTTTTGTTCTGGGTTCATTTTCAGCTCTGTGCTGAGCTGTTAATTTTGTCAAATTTCCTCTTTCAGGAAGTCATCAGGAGGTCAAGGTCACCTGTCATAACTTTGTATGTGTTTTTTTTAAAAAAATTACCTCAAATGTATAATAATCTCCTCTTTCTCTCTCTCTGTAGAGCAGATGAGAACCTAGGTGTCTTAGTGAGACCAGATGCTTCCCCATTTGTCAGCTGAAACTAGATCAATAGGAAGTCCATCCTATGCGTTAGATATTACTGGCTCTATCATAACTGAGACCAACTGGTTTTCTGGCAGCTGGTTCTGAGTTGAGGTGGTGGAGGAGAAACCAAAACCACAACATCTCAAAGCCTTTTACAGCCCTATCTTCTAGGATATTCAGAACCCTCTCGCTAAGGAAAAGACTTTGCTGTGCCAGACTTACCTCCCTGCAGGGATTCAGTGTTAGGTTAACCCCCAAAATGTCAGCCTCAGAAGAAGAATGGTCTGTAGGTGAAGCCACGTGTAACACATCCATCTTTGCATGTCCTCTTGCCTCAACTGTGAATGAAATACATTGGTTGTGGCAATGTGTGTTTATGAAACTGGAAGTCCTGGCCTTTTCAGCCCCCTAAATTGCTGAAAAGAGAAGAATATGAGCTATTCAGGATGAGAACATAGGTAGCAATTAAGCATATGAAAACATACACTGCTTCTGCCAGTGGTTTAATGGCTAGCAGGAGGACAAAGGAGACCATAGCCACGCTGGTTTCATTGCTTTGATGGAAACTTGCATTAAGCCAGCAAACGCAAAAGCAAATGGAAATGCAAAAGCAAAAGAAAAAAAAAGGCTTCTTCTTTATATTGACAAAATAGGGTTTCCAAACCCACAGGCCAAGACTTTGGTGAGAGGTAATTGCCTCTAATTTTAAATTTAAAAAATAAAAGTAAAAAATAAGAAGAGAAATAGTAACTGTCAGTAACTATGATGAATTGTGAACCCTTAGGAGATGGTGCAAAGGGTACTCAGGCAACTGGTCTCAGGGAGTAGGTAAATGGCAGGCGGATGAGTAACTTGGAGGTAAGTGGGTTTCTCATCCACTTCAGCTGCTGAGACCCCCAGGACAGATTTGGGAGAGGGGCCCTGACCCCCTTCCACTGTCAGCAAGGAGCCCATGAAAATCCACTATTGCCCTCTACTGGAGTGAGGGCTTCCAATGGGACCTGGGCTCCGGCAGGGAGAGAGCAAAAAGGAGAACAAAGAGGTGAATGCAACGAAGAAGTGGAAAGTTAATTAGTCCAAAATGAGAAAATGCACCACTCTTTGAAAGTGTTGGGTGAGGAAAGAAATGAGTAATATATGAGTGGAATGATAAAAATGAAAAGGGAGGGAGAAAGGAGGACAGGCAGAGCCACTAGAAGGAAGGAGAGAGGGAAATAAGCAGAGGAGAATAAAAAAAAGAGAAGGAGGGGAAATAATGAGTAGAAGGTATTGAGAAGGGAAAGATGAAGAAAACCTGGCATACAGAGGGCATGGCTGAATGGTTGAATGAGTCAGGATCTAGAGAAAAACAGAGAGCCTTATCATGTATGGAAGGAAACATATAGAAGAGTACTAGCAGGACAAGGGGAAGGTTCAGGGATTCACAGCTTTAAAGCCAAAGGGGTATTTGTGATCACTCATAGACCATGTGCTATGCAGTGTGTTCATTAAGGATAACAGCCTATTACTGTTGCTTGCACCCTGAGATGTTCTTCTGTCTCTGCAATGTGTCTGCAACTGCAGCAGGGAGAGGAGAACCTGAGTAACTCGTGTCTGGGGAAGCCTTCTCTGGGATCATGCACTGACTCTGTTAATTAGTGGGAGATGGGGGACCTTCTCCCGTGGGAATGCTCTATTGCTGCTCCCTCTTCAGCCAGAAGTAAAGAGAAGATATGAGGATATCTTCACAAGGATGTGGTGGAGGGGAGTTGGCTGACTTGCAAGGGGAAGGGCTCTGTGTGGATGCATAGGTGAAAGCAGCCAGATGTGAAACCACTGGAAGGAATGATTTCATCTCCACATGTGAGATATGGCCTGGCATCAGTTACTCAGAGAAGTTTTAGGTGACCCTTTCTGAGAGTGTTCAAGGCCAGGTTGAATGGGGCTTTTAGCAACCTGGTCTAGTGAGAGGTGTCCCTGCCCATGGCAGGGTGGCTGGGACTAAATGATCTTTAAGGTCCCTTCCAACCCAAACCAGTCTGTGATTCTATGATCCTATGATACCAAGCCTTACTTCTCCAGATGCAATAGGACTGGGTGCTAGAAAAAAAAGAAAAAATAGAGGATCCTTCTAGATCTGCTGCTTGACACTGTTAAATACAACAATCAATCAATTATAAAGTTTTCCATATACCTTCATTATCTCCCACCAACAGACTGTTGTGTGGTAATTCCAGTAGGTTATCATGGCATATCTTGTTCCTTTATCTCAGTGGGCTGTGTCAAACCTCTCTAAGTGTACAATGCTGATGACAATATCCAGTTAACTAATGTGCAGAACTGCTATCAAATTCAGTGGCACCCTAAGTTCTCCTGATGTATTGGAAAACTCTCAAGGCCAACCATTTCTGTGAGGATTTCTGCCCTTCCCCATGTTAGCTGAGATGGAAATACCATGAGAAGAACATTTGACCTTTCTGATTGCATTCCCTGGTTGAGCTGGAAAATGCAGGGGAGGAGGAATAAAAACATTGCAGATAACAGCAACAACAGAGGGCATCAAACTTGTTCCCAAACTGTGAAATAAAAGGATCGGGTGGAGTTAGTTAGGAGGAAGGTCTAGGCTTGCTTTGACTTTATCTGAGGGAGCATGGCATGCATTTCTCTGTATTTATTTTGTCTTCCAGAATTTAAGGAAGCGTTCTCACTCTTCGACCGCACTCCTAAGTCTGAGATGAAAATCACCTACGCACAATGTGGAGATGTCTTGAGAGCTTTGGGGCAGAATCCAACCCAGGCTGAGGTCATGAAACTGCTTGGCAGACCCAAACCAGAAGGTTGGTGTCCTCTTCTGCGTTCGTTTTTGAAAAAGATCACTCTAAGAATTATTCCTGATGCAGATGAGGTCTCTGTTTCCTGATGGAAAGATTAATTCTGAAATAACAAAGGATATGGAACAGCTTCTGCAAATCACTAGCAGAAAAACAAAGAAAAAAGTGATCTCTCAGTCAACATAATTGTCTCAAATTTAGGAGAATGAAATAATTGAGTGGCCCTCTGGGTCAATATGTTTTACAATGACAAACTTTTGCCTTTTAAAATTGCTTTGATGACAGACATTCACATATGGTCACTAAAAACGCAGACATTTTGAAGACATCCAAAGAGACAAAGGCGTAGACTGAGTGTGAGGACACAGCTTGTTCCACAAAAGTATGTGCTAGGAGATCTGTAATGATTGTGGTAACATCTTCCCTCAACATTCACCATACACATTTTCTAGATTATTTCTCTGTCCTTTCCTTCCACTGAGATGGAACTAACAATCAAGCCCTCATACAACAACTCTGTGTCAGAATATGGCAATGACATGGTGGCAGGTAGGACAAGGAGTCATATGGGAACAAAATCCCCTTTAGTGCTCTCTAAAAGGCACTAGGAATAAGGAATAATAGGATAAGAAAATAAGGAAAATAGGATACACATCCCTGGTCCTGCCTATTTGCTCTGAATCTTCACTCCCAGTATGAATTTAAACATCTCTATGTTACAGGACTGCTGATTTCATATTGGGAATGAGCTTCTCTTACTCTCTTCTGCTTAGTTTCCTACTTTTATGTTTCATGAAACAGCCTTGAGAGTCTAACTGTATTTTTATTCCTTGATCTCTGTGTATGTCAGATACTAGGCTCGCTCTATCTATCTATCTATCTATCTACCTACCTACCTACCTACCTACCTACCTATCTATTAAAACCTGATGTTTCTTTCTCTTTGCCAGACCTCTTTACCACTCTGACTATCCATTCTTCCACCTGTACTTACGATATTTCTATGCTCTTCTCTCCCCTCCAGCTGACATTTATTGCCACCATTCTTCTACCCTCATCACCTACCCATGGTGGATTCCCCATAGTTAGTCCTCAACTCTCCCAGATTCCACCAAAACTTTCATTTCCATCTGTGTCTTTGTAGAGATGAACTCCAAGATGATCGACTTTGAGACCTTCCTGCCCATGCTCCAGCATATTGCCAAGACAAAAGACACAGGCACCTACGAGGACTTTGTGGAGGGTCTGCGTGTGTTCGACAAGGAAGGAAATGGAACTGTGATGGGGGCTGAACTCCGTCATGTTTTGGCTACTCTGGGTAAGGTGAACCTTTCCTTGTGTAGTTTCATACTTGAGGTCTTTCCCATACAGCTTGTATCATTATGAATAACCTTTATGGAGGAAATGACTGGGCAAGACTTCAACCATCACATTGTCCTCAGTTATAATATAAAAAAGTTCTTTAATAATGAAACTAAACCCCACTGACTCACATCTCAAANCTCCCTCCCTTGTTCTAGTGTTTTATTTCTCCAAGAAATATTATCTATCACCATTAAATAATCAAAATATTGGGAACCCCATTTATTCCTTCAGCATTTGTCTCCATTTTTCTACACCTTCAAGAAAATTTTTAAGATGAAGCACTTTTTTATCAGTCATCTGTTTAAGTCTCTGAAATGAAGACCCTGTTTTTAAAGGAGTGATCAATATTTCTCCATCCTCTCAAATTTTGACTGCAGAAGCTCAGTTTTTCAGAGACTGATGACAACAGAATGACTGCAGCACAGAAAATTTGGCTGTAACTTAATGACAGGTTTCCAGTTTAGGTTAGAAGGCATTGATATGTTGTCATCTGAATCCAGTAAGCAATTCTCAAGATGAACCTTTTTACTACTGTTCGTGCACTATTTTAAAAAAGGATGAGCCTTTACAAAAGAGATTTGATTTAAGCTGAAGGATTCCAATGATGTGTTTTGACCTGGGATATCTATTCAGAAAGCCAAACCTTTTATGCCCGGGGGTTTTTATTCCGTGACACATCCACCTCTATTAATGACACAGGGAATAAAGAAAAGAAAGAAATCCTTTTTATCAGTGATGCTATCAAATCAGTCTGGGGACTAAATTCAGGGATGAAAAAAAAGAAACCCACAGGGTCAGTATTGTTGCCCTATCTAACCTTACCTGGGACAAAGAAACCACCAGAGAAAAGTAGTGTGAANCATCCACCTCTATTAATGACACAGGGAATAAAGAAAAGAAAGAAATCCTTTTTATCAGTGATGCTATCAAATCAGTCTGGGGACTAAATTCCCCAAAAATTCCCCTAAACTAAATTCCCCTAAAACTAAACTAAATTCCCCTAAAATTAGTCTGGGGACTAATTCCCCAAAGGGCTGTCAGGCCCTGACACAGGCTGCCCAGGGCAGGGGTGGAGTCCCCATTCCTGAAGGGATTTAAAAGATGTGTATAATCACAAAATCNGAGGGGGGTCGGGCTCTGCTCCCAAGGAACAAGTGATGGGACAAGAGGAAATAGCTTCAAGGTGACCAGAGGAGGTTTAGATTGGATCTGAGGAACAATTCCTTCCCCAAAGGGCTGTCAGGCCCTGACACAGGCTGCCCAGGGCAGGGGTGGAGTCCCCATTCCTGAAGGGATTTAAAAGATGTGTATAATCACAAAATCACAGAACAGTTTTAGTTGGTAAGCACCTTTAAGGTCATTAAGTCCAACTGTTAAGCTAACATGATCAAGTCCCTGCCTAAACCATGTCCGTAAGCACCACATCTACCCATTGTGTAGGATGTGACACTTAGTTTAGTGGTGGACATAGTTTAGTGGTGGACATAGTTTAGTGGTGGACTTGACAGTGTTAAGTTTATGGTTGGACTCAATGATCTTAAAGGTCTTTTCCAACCTAAATGATTCTATGATTCTGTGAAATACCCCTGAAATTTCTCCCTTACATTTCTGGAACTCATTTGTTGTCATCCTAAAATCAAAATAAGGAGATCAATTGGGTTGGTCTCCACTTAACCAGAATGAAGCCTTACAGGCAAATAGGCACCTAATATTCAGTTAATTAAATGAAGTAGAATGGATCACTGGTCTAAATCACAGATCCTAAGTTTGATCTTAGAATCTTCCTGAACCACAAAATCAGAGGCAAACTGGATGGTGACTCTAGTAAGAGTTTGCTTAGTGAGGACTTGGTTAAAAAGTGACTAAAGTCTTCAAGATTTAACATGTAGAGAAAGCTTATTCTTAGAAGAATGAGTATGTGAACATAATATAATGTGGTTTTCTGTATTTGTTCTGTCTTTCTGGTTTTCAGATCAAATTTTCTTGGTTTGCAAGCTCAAAACTAGCTTTCCTAGCAGTCAGCACCACAAATTAAGTTGAAGAGAATATCTCCCCCTTCTATTTTTTTTTTTATTCTTGGATTCTTTGAACTGTGTTTTGTAAATGGTTAAAAAGGGGTTCAGGTACTAAACAGGCAATTTTTCTTTCCACCCAGGTGAGAGGTTGACTGAAGAGGAAGTTGATAAGCTAATGGCTGGTCAGGAAGATGCCAATGGCTGTATCAACTATGAAGGTAGGTATAACCACTCTGGTCTGAGCAGTGATCGTGTGTTGGAAGGCTTTGTTGCAATTATTCTGAGAAAGTTCAGACCTGCGGAAGATCTGACTCCCAAAGATCAGGATTTGTGCTTTTCCATATTTTAGACCAATTCAGATTCTATAATTCACTTGATATATCCTACCTGTTGAAGCTCACTGGTGTTTTCCACAGCTGAATGGCCATGGCTCTTTTGGAAGGTGAGGCTTCCACAGTTCCTTGTCTTCTCAAAAAGAGATACATATTTCTTTCAAGACTTCTTTACAAAAAAATCACTAAGTTTTCTTTCAAAACCTCAGCAAAAAATGTTATCCTTAACAACCTCTTTGATGTCCTAAGAATCCTACAAGACCTTGATTTTATTTCGTTGCTATTGTAGAAAGCCAGAATAAAAGGACTCGGTCATGAGTATGTGGACCATGGTTTTCTCCTGCATCTTGAAAGCCTACACACTTCAGTCTGTTCAATAAAAGCACAATATTCTAGTAGGAATCATGAACACACACTTTTATACACAGCTGGGTCCTTCTTAAGGTTAACTGGTGACTGACTATTGTGTCATCTTGGTGATTTAGCTGGTCTGTCACATTCACTGAACCTTTTATGAATATTTGGGTTGATGGTCTCCTTCTATTTACAAATACCAGTGATCGAAGATTGGGGAAATATTTCTTACAAGTAGTTCATTGGTAGAAATCTGTAGATTTAGCTAACCCCAAAGACTCATCAACTTATGCTGAATTCAGAGAAATTCATTGTATGGGGGGGATTATTGCCAAAGAAAAAATATTTCCTTATTGCAAAATGTATTTTTCCTCTTCCTTTTGAATTTCAGATTATATATAATGAATATTTTTTTAAATGGAGAAAAATAAAACCCAATTTTTTTTAAAATAAAAGCTTATTTTGATTTTGAAATACCTTGTTTGTAAACCCGAGTTCACTGGTGAGATACAGCCATGATACCTGAGTTGGTGATCTTCTGTGGATTCTGGATGTTCACTCCAGAAGCACCTCCAGTGCCTCCTGACTCAGTAAATATGTCTTGAAAGCCTTGCAAGATGAGGATCCAGAGTTTCTTAAGACTGTATATTGTGGAAAGCCAGTTCCATATGGCAACCAGGGGTAAAGGATTAAGCAAGCTATGGACTGACTGATGTGTGTGTTCATTTCCACTGGCTACCTAGGCTGCTGGCTACACTGCACTATATATATATTATCTAAAGGACGTATTAGCACCTGGTATCTGGAATTTTATTTACTAAATTGTGTGGTCTTTATTGCATCAGAGGAAGCAAGAGGAGTGAATTTAAATAACAACCAAGCTGAGATACCCAGGACATTACTGAGTTCAGTGAAAAGGAATTGATAAATGAACCTTCTCTTTATTTTCTTTTCAGCTTTTGTGAAGCATATCATGGCTAACTGAACACCAGGTGAGTCCCTTCTGCCTTCCTTGCATATCCAGTTATTTTGACTTTGGCATCTGAGACAGGCTTGAAGAATGTGTAAATGACTAATCAAAGAGAGTGAATATTTTCAGCATGCTTTACAAAGAAGTAGGACTAGAATAAGTAAAATGTTATCTTCATCTTATCACGTGCACAGAAAATCAGTGACCTTTCTGCCATTGTCTGGATCTATCCTGATACATAATATATCCCAAAAGGATTTGATTTCCCAAGAGCAAGTGCTCATTCTTTTATGATTGACTGGAAACTTCAAAGGATACACATTTTTCATGTCCATTTACAAGTCTTTGCTCCTAGACTTCTCCTATAAAGGCAAGAAGATAGAACTGAGCTGATTAGAAAGGAGTGGGCAAAAAATACAAGGAAAAGTAAATAAGATGTAACACATGTCTATGTTGCTGAATTTACACATGGGGGATAATGATTTGTCTTCCATAAATCTGGCTCTCAACATCTCCTGGCAAATGGATTGGCTTTCCAGAAAAAGACATGAGCTTTGTCCAGCATATCTTCTGGTTTTCTTCAGTAGTGTTCTCCAAACCACAGTACCATTAAGGGTATCTCTGTCTCGCCATTGTAAATGAGCTGAACTTAATTTCCAGTATTTCCTGGTCATCGTTTGTTTTTGTATTCCTGGAAAAGGTGCCCACTGTTTTCAACTAGCATTCACCACTACTTATCTCTGTTTACCTCTTGGGGAAGGTCTGACCTGAAGGTTAGCCAGCTCCATCTATTCTGCAAAGTATCTGGTAGACTGAGAAAAGCAGTGGCTTCCTTCAGATTTGTTCTGGTTGTTTTGGGTTTTGTCTGGTTGGGTTTTCTTTTTCCTTCTGCTTTGGTTTGTTTTTCTACTCTGTCCTGACCAAGTCTGGCTTTATTTTGCTTTTGGAGCTGATATTATTCCAGCCCACTGAGACCTGTCTGCTGTGTGGTGACTTTTGATTGTATTCACTGGCACCCCAGGGAGAGGATTAAGTAGGAGTCACATCCAGGTCTTTGGGACTTTTGTTTAGAGATATAATTGAACATAATGCAAACTGGCTAAAAAAAGATGACTGTTTCTTTCTTATTATGGTCTGTTTTTTTTTCTTAAAGGCATTTATCTTCTCTGAACATACACTCAGTTTTCCAACACTGGCTCCCAATTTTTTGATTCCAAGGATTTAGACTGGTCCACAGCCGTGGTGGATAATCCCACAGCTACTGTGTTCCTTACTTCTTGTTTAGAGATGTTTTTAATCTGTAATCCCATCCTAAACTCACTTCCAAGGAAAATTCCCATTCTGATGTCAAAAGTCTTTCTAGTCACCTAAATGTCAGCCACCAAAGAAGGCAACAGAGCAGTGGTAAACTGTCAAGTGGGCACAGGCCTGGGAGCTGCAGCATAGGGTTCACCAAGAATGTCTTTGCTTAGGATGGGTTTGGAAAGGATTTGCCAGTGACCCATGGTGAGTGCCATTCAGGGGTGGCATCTTCCACACCCTGCTGTGTTGCTGCTGGCATGTTCAGGGAAAGACAAGTGCAGTTGTTACCCTTGAAAGGGTGATGGCCCCTTGCCATAGAGCATATAACAAACAAATCCCAAAACACTGGATTTGAACTAAGTGGAAATCTAGATCTGAGTTCAAAAATGAAGCAGTGGCTCGTGTTTCTTGGCCATTCCCATACACTGGAGGAAAGCTAAAGCTGTATTCCCACATCAGAAATGAACTGTCTCTCTTTCCCTTCATTTTCTGAGCTTAGTTGTTGTGACTACTCCATACTGACTTTTTTATATATATAACCTCTCCACTGGCTTATCCCCAGGTGCAATGTATTATTTATCACACAGAGTAATCCATTACATCTTCAATTAGTGACTCTTCCACTATTTTTTTCAGCCCCCTCAGGTCAAGTGCTCTGCAGGATTATAGCCAACTATTCTTCCTTCACAGTAGACATTGCTGGAGAAAACACTCCCAAATTGGCTACTCGTCTACTCCTTGCACTAATCAGTGGGGAAGACGTGGGCAGCAGGAGACATTAAGCTTTTTCACATAGCTAGAAAACCCTGTGCCCTACATCCTTGTAGGTGGTCCAACACCACTGTAACATGGAACACGACTGTGGGATACATGCAGTGGACTACATGGACCCAAGACAATGCACACAACTGTCTCCCTGCCACGTGACCGAATGTGTGATGAGCAAAGTCAACCTTATCTCATATCTTATCTCTTGGGTGCATATCCATTCATGGGAGCTGATCAAACAGCCCAAAATTCTGGGAAGGAACATCTTTAGGAGCAAGCTGGATATTGTCTGAATTGTTCAGATGCCTAGTTCTCTAACATAGACCTTGTTTTACAAAAATACCCTATTTAACTTTAAACATACAAGCTCAAGCAGTAGAATAGTACAGCTGGAGGGGCTGTCCATAGCATGTATACAGAGGCTCAATTTGGTGTCCCACATGTAGGTTCTTGGTCTTGTTTGAGTTTTTCCAAGTGTCTAAGATATTCATGTCCTCAGAGGTGGGATGCAGAGCCCATGGCAGACTTGTACCTCCTAGCAGCTGGCATCCAGGCAGATCTAGGACATCTCAAGTAGATCTAGGTGCTGAGTTATGGGGAAGTGAATTGAGCCTTGTGGCTTCAACTCATGTGAAATCTTAGAATATGCCATCAATAGCTGATCAGCTGACATAGTCTTCTTTGGCTTCCATCCAGTTAAAGTGCCTACAGGAAGGTGTCTACATGAAAGTGGAGTATCTGTTTCCATGCCTAAAGGAAGTCGAGTTAGATGGAGCATGCAGAGCATTTCACTTTGTCTGAAGAAGGGACATAGATTCAGTGAGTTCAGCTGCCAATGTTGAGAAGGACAAATCTCCCACGAACACTGTGTCATGTTTGCCATCTATATGGGAATGTTCTGAATGCCTTGGGGCTCTCAAATTGCATCAGATGTTTATGGTTTGGGAACTGAATCCTGACTGAAATCTAGACATTAGCTAAGAGAAATCCCTGTGCTCAAATTTTGCTGATGAGAGACTGACTAAAGATAAGAGAAGGATAACAGAAGCAGGAGAAACTGTCTTGTGGCTCAGGAATTGGTCTTTTTTTTTGGAAAGCTGACTCTTTATCCAGGCTTCATGTCTGACACAGCTATATTGCCTCCTATATCACAGTTTCCCATGTTTTGTCCATCATTTACACATTGAGTGTAAGATGACTAAGGATATTTGTCATGTTGTGTGATTGCTCTTTGATGTCAGTTGGCATCTACACAGTGCAGACACTCAGCTGCAGGCCTTGCTGCCAATAAGCTGAGTACAGATGCATGAGGACAACTGAGGCTGATTCTTTGTGACATTGTTTCTTCTTTCTTCCTCTAATGTTTAAAAATAACTTTATTTTTAGGACAAGATAGGCACTGACAACCCCAGATGTTGGCCTTGGATCTCGATGCAATGGAATGTCTTCGCATTTTTCAGCCCAGATTCCCATTACAAAGCTGCAAAATGTGCTGCCCCAAAAGTCATTTGGATAAATGTTTTTCGATTAGTTTTGTCTTGTTTCTTTGTGGGAAGAGGGTGGCCTCTGTGGAGATTCAATACACTCAGGAAACTGAAGAAACTGGAATCTGAACTATGAGTACCACAGCATAATACATTTTTTCTGGTACAGAATATATACAGCAATACACAATTGTTAAGAGAGAGGGAAGATAAAGGGAGTAATTTTTTTCATGACTAAATCAATCAAAACCTGTATTTGTCATTTAGCCATATTCTTCCCGCCCCTCTTCTTCTTTCCAAAACAACTGGACCTTTCTCTTTGTGTTTATTGTATTTGTAAAAAAAAAATAGTTGTAAGAGAGCAAAGGAGAAAAGAAATTAAACCAGTTGTATAAATCTCATGTATGCAAGGAATGGTCTTTAGTCTTTAGAGAACAGTAAAAGCAGGATGCCCAGCAACCAGCATCGAGTACAAGCTTGTTCACATGTTTCTCAGCTTTCCGAGACATCACCATTAACACATAAACAAAAATCATTGTAAAACAAGTCTGCACAGTATTTGTTAAAATGCATCTCTTCTCCTTGAGGATTACTTCCCATTCCAACAGTTTGATCTAAGAAACAAATAAAAAATCTTTCCCGATGCAAGCTGGAAATTGTTCTGATACACATATCTTGGTCCTGTAGCTTTTCGCAGTAAAACAGGGGATTCTTTGTCACTTGGTTTCATCATTGTTTCTGTGCCTGTGTGAGGGAAGGGGAAATGGGAAATAAATGCTGTTGGGAAAAACTCAGTAGAGGCAAAGGAAAGTTGAGAAGCATGAAAAAGCACATGGATTAAGTTGGCTCATTTTCTGGGGAATAATAATTTTAAAAGTAAAAAAAATTCCCTTGGGGAAGGAAAAAGGAGAAGCTAGAGGCTGGTACAGTTTGTCAGGAAATACTAAAAAATTCTGAATATGCAACACTAAGTTTAAACAAGAGGTATTGTTAAAACAGACAACTTGGAAACTTAGTGGAGGAAAGATAATCAGTGGAACATTGAAATACCAGAACACAGACTGCATAATAATGACCAAATAGGTTATCCCCTCAGAGAAGAATTACTACGAACAAGAGAACACAAGCTATCAAATTACATGAATATATGAGCTGTAACAAAAGGTACCATTGAACAGCCATAATGGAAAATCAGCAGTTAGCGAGCTAAATGCAATATCAAGCTGATGGCAATAACAATAAAGTGCTAAAGGGTATTCAAAAAGCTAATGCAGAAGGAGGAGTAGAAAGATGTTAATAATGATAGGAATGTCTAATATCCAGCCTGGGTTAACTGTACACAAAAACGCATGTAAGTGGCAAAAAAAAATTGTCACCATGAATCACTGGTTTTAAAGAAACCACCTCTGAAGCATCAGTCCTGAACAGAGCCGTGTGTTGAATGGACCATGGATAAGGCCATGAGATTAGTAACTAGCTCTGTTCTGGTGTGCCAGAGAAGGACACCAGAGACAGTGGCCACCTGTAACACTTCTCCTCCTCAGGGCTCCTTTTGTAGGCATCCACTTCCATTCTCAGCATTGGCTCTTGTGATTTCCCAGGGCCAAGTTTCTCTGGGAGCAAGTTGGACAATGTGGTTCTTTCTCCCTTTCTGGCTGGTACAACGAATCACTTGGGAATGTCTCCTATCTTCTGCAATATCCTTACAAAGATGTCTCTGTATTAAGGACTCCTTGTGCTCTAGGACTTGTACAACTGAAGAACTGTAAGGGCTCTGTATAGAAACACTCTGCTAGCAGGTACCATCTGACCGCCTCTTCTTTGTGCTCCATTCCCTGTTGTTCTGTCACCAAAACTCACTCTAAATTGGGCTGTTGGCATCACACAATGAGTCCTACACAGCCTAGTCTAGGGTTAGACCTGTCAAAATTTCCCTCAAAATCAAAGCATGGTTGTTTGATCTGATTTCTTTTCAGAGAGATGTAGTTATCACATCAGGTGTAGTTTAGGCGGAGGAGAAATCCTGACCACTCCAGTGGGCCATCAGCTGCTTTCTTTCTCAGCTGCTGAACACAAAGCCACTACCTTGCCACTACTCAGACTCCCAGTAAGGGGTGGCCTTGAGGTTTTATACATAAATATTGCATAATATTCCACCACACATTCCCCAAACAGCATCTATCCTCACCCATAGGTGCAGGTGAGCCTTTCATCTGGGCATGTGAGTGACTTTCACACACCGAAGTGCAGATACCTGTAAAGCTGGTGTTTCCATCTGTCCTAGGCTTCAATGGTCATCTTATTGACTCAGATGGTATCTGTATCATGAGGATTACACATTATTACTGGCTTTGTTACTGTTTTTGTTGTTGTTGTTACTAAAATCATAGAATCCTAGAATGGTTTGGATTGGAAAGGACCTTAGAGATCATTTAGTTCCAACCCTCTGCCATGGGCAGGGATACCTCCCTCTAGACCAGGTTGCTCCAAGCTTCATCCAACCTGACCTTGAACACTTCCAGGGAGGGGCAGCCACGGCTTCTCTGGACAACCTGGGCCAGTGTCTCACCACCCCCACAGGAAAGAATTTCTTCATGGTCATCACATGAATGTGGTAGCTGGAGTCTCACATCTATTTCAGAAAAACTTGAAGGGCTGGTAGTGCTGCAAATGAGCTAGGAAGTTTTTTGATGGTGCAACATAAAAGGCAATGACCAACAGGCTAAGCTCAACCACCTGAGTTGATGTGCACCAGCCAAGAGTGTAAGACAAGAGGATTGCCAAAGCTCAGGACATGGGGCAAGCTGGGCTCAACAGAATAGAGTAAAATAGCAGCTGATGCTTCCCCCAAGTGCCTTGGCAGAGCTCCTTGAGTGAAGATCCTCAGGTCAGTCACAGGTGCATAAGCAAAGCTGTGTGTGGGAGAAGGCTGGAATTTTACACCCTTTGCCTTCCCTGTCTCAGGACATGTAATCACTGAATTTTGTTTTCATGAGCACAAGATCCACTCACCAGCAAACTGGAATAAATAAGCAATATCTGGCCTTTCCCTTCCCCTCCTCCTTCCTGTCACCCCTATCCCAAACTAAAAATAAAATAAAATAAAATAAAATAAAAT
>VZRW01004091.1:0-99760 GCA_013398125.1 Aegotheles bennettii | reverse complement strand
TTTTTTTTTTTTTTTTGCCCTCCTTACAAGGACTTCTGGCATTGCCAATATCCAGGGTTCCTCTTATTTGCTTCTCGTGGTATATTTTCTTTTTAAGGCTCTTCATTTGAGGTTGTAGGGATCCTGAATTTGACACAGGAATTTGGTCAAGAGGGATAATTTTTGACTTGTGCATCTGGACAAAGGGAGTATTTGTATTACAGACTCATTTAAATTAAGCATGAATTGAGTAATTATCTGCAGTTAGGTCAGTTGGGTTGCCATTTGAGACCCTTCCTACCTATGAAGCCTTCTGAAGGTTTCATCTCACCAATATAAATAAAAATCCAAATATACACAATTATTGACTTAGCTGTGAGTGTAAATTGGTACTATTGAAACTGGTGATTTCTTACTGACTTTCTTAAAGGGCACATACTGACACAAGACTGAGAGAAACTGGCAAAGCTCTGTGTTGCTGAAAGCCAGTTTGTATTCCTGTTCTCTCTTGCCATGTTCTTTCTGGATGTGTTCATCTCAGAGTTTCTGTAGAGTGTGGGTTGATTTAGGGGGCTTGATATTTTTTCTATGATTCCTGATTATCTGCCTCAGTACAAAAAAAAGATGCACACAGTAATTGTAATCAGCACCTTGCATATAATTGGCTGAACCACAGAGGTGTAATGAGGACTTGCTGAGGTACTGCTCTGCCTGCCACATACACCAGAATGTATCTCCTCTCACACAAAGGTGGCAATTTCTGAGAATAATATCTTTTAATGCTCTTTAGATTTCATTTCTCCCATCTACTACAGGATGGCACAGCACAGAATAAATGTCCTTGGACAGATTCCTGTAGGACAACAACATATAATAGTTGCCATCAAGTATTTGCTATGGGATTTACGTAACTAAAAGTCAACATTTCCACCCGAGCTTGATGTTCTGAATTCATTTTATTGTCCTCAAAGACGTGTTCAATACATTTAATGAACTGAAGTGTGTTTTTTCTCACCCTAAAGTTTGAGCTGAAGTCAAGTCAGATGAGTTATTCCTTAAAATCCCCATTCCCCTCTGTTGAGTGTAAAGGAGGGAGAAGGGAGACTAACTCAGCTGGTGTTGACACCACACTGGGGCTCCAGTCACCACCTGCAGGAACAAATAGGTCCAGATAAAGGCAATTTAATAAAGAAAAGAGAAGGCTGTGTGCAGAAGCAAAAGGAAAACAAACATATTTATTCTTTACTTCCCATCAGCAGGCAACGTCCAGCAACTTTCTGTGAAGGAGGACTTCATTGCAGAAGGCTTGAATGATATCTTCTGGGTTATGCTGAACACTTTCCCTTGACCTTCCCTCACTTGGTCTCCCCTTCCTGTGGTCCCTTACCCTTTGAATGGATGGGACACTCGAGCTTTATAGGTAGCTCCTTCTAAAAGAGGTCATTGCTGCCCTCCCTACCTCTGCCATCAACTTTGGTATAAGGTCTGTGATACTGACATCCACAGAGGAGTGTATTTGTGGAGGAAAGGTATACTTTGAATCTCACAGCTGCAGGAGTTAGCCAGTGGGGAGGATGAGGGGAAATGCCATATGGATTTCTTGCGGCTTGTTAATTTGGTTTTTTACAAAATATTTTCCCTTACTTTGACATCATGGTTGGAGGAGCAGGGGAAAAGAAAAAAGGAAAAAAAAAAAAGAAAACCTCACAGTTATATATTTACCCTCAAACCACTAAATTCAGGCATGAAAGTATATTAGGCCATTTCAATGCTCACAGGAAAGCTATTGTCGAGCAAAATTATTCCTTGGTTTTACTGCTGCAATATAGGGGCATGTGTTAGAGTTTAGAGACTCCCTAAAGAGCAGCTGTTGGCCTGTAGCAATTTAATTAAGAATGTAGTTATGGCTAGCTGATTATATTTCTAAATCTGTATTTGGCTGTCTTCCCTTTTATCTTCGATCTTGTAGGTCTGATTCAAGAGCCACCCCAGTCAGGGCAAATCTTTCTTGGAGATTGAAGAGGTTTGGATCAGCCATAGACAGCACAAAGGTTACAGCCAAATATGTACTTAGTTTTATACCCCATCCTTGCAGTGGGTGGGAATGAAACTAAAATAGGAACAGAACTTTCCATTCCCCAGGGAAAATAGCCTGTAGAGATTTTCCTTAGCACATGTGCATCACTTGGAATATATATTGCTGTAATAGTGATCCCAAAAGAGTCAGATATCTAAATTAGGGCCAGCATTAAAAGTCTAGATACCCCAATGTTACCCTGTAGTCAATGGAGAGAGACGAGTTCTTTCAAAGAGTGATTTAGAGAAAGGATCCAATTCTTTGTTCTGAATTACCCTCTCAAGGGAATCTTTATTAATTGTAGGTGGAGCTCAGAAAGATTAGCTTCTTAACATAGGTACTAGTCTTAGAGCCACATCCACATCTGGACACCCATATTTAGGTGTCTAGCTGTGGATATGCACTGGGTGTCCTACCTCCCATCAAAGTCAAAAGAGAGCCAAGACACAGCTCAGCTTCCTCAACATAGATATGTGGTGCTATCTGATTTCTCCTAGGCCAAGTATCCTGACTCCCACAGGACTGATGACCAGGGCCAAGGGAAAATTTCAGGTAATTCAAGGTGCCCGAAATGACACTAGGAGTCTACGTTTTGGCAAATTATATTAGCCTCAGATCTACACAAACTATAACAATAACTAAGATACCTCATTCATAGGAACACATTGCATATAGATACTTGAATTCAGATGTCTGAATCTGCAAGGTGACTACCACTCCTAGGTTTAGGTAGCCCCTGGACCTGTCAAGGAAACAATCTCCCCCAGGATATCATCTGTTGCATAAGAGTGAGAAGGAAGAGAATTTGTTTGCATGTCTACTGATGATCCAAGCCATGATTTACTTGGGAAAACAACAGAGCAGTATGATCCTGAGCTTCCTTGATGGCTTCACTGAACCCTGGTGGCTTATCAGTCATTGGCATAAGGACTTCCTGACTCTCAGACTAGAACTTTGGTACAGTGCAGAGCTCTGAGGAGATACTAATCTGCATCCTAACCATCACTGTTACATTATCTCAGTGTTGTTTCCACACTAATAGGTCTGAATATCATAAAAGCAGATATGGCTTCTATCAAGAAACCCAGGACATTTCACATCATTTTTTTAAAGTGTTTTTCCTTAAGCTGTACTGACTCTATCCCTGTTGACTATAATCTGCAGTGGAGGCATCAGTGTTTATGAAAAGCACTCTATTCAACTCCACTGCAAAGCACAAACCCTCTAGGCAGCTGATAGGATGTGCTGTAGCTGGGAAATCAACACTGTTGTCCTAGAGTGAGTTTAAGGTGGGTGGAAGAAGAGAAGAAAGGTTGTGCTCATATGATGGCAACTGATATCTTTGGAGAGCAGTTCAGTTTCATAGAATCATAGAATCATAGAATCACAGAATGGTTTGGGTTGGAAGGGATCTTTAAACATCATCTAGTCCAAACCCCCCTGCAAAGAGGAGGGACATCTTCAACAAGATCAGGTTGCTCAGAGTCCCATCCAACCAGACCTTGAGTATTTCCAGGGATGGGACATCTTCCACCTTTCTGAGCAACCTGGGCCAGTGTCTCTCCATCCTCAGCATAAAAAATTTCTCTCCTGTACCTGGTCTGAATCTCCCTTCTTTTAGTTTAAAACCATCACCCGTTGTCCTATCACAGGAGGCCCTGCTAAGAAGTCTGTCCCCATCTTTCTTAGAAGCCCCCTTTAAGTACTGAAAGGCTACAATAGGGTGTCCCAGGAGCCTTCTCTTCAGGCTGAAGACTATGAAACTTTACTGACAACCCACAGCTAGAATATTCATATTTTAGATTCAATTAATTGTCTTCTCTATTGCACCGTATCTCTTTGGTTCTCACATCTATCAAAACCACAGCTGCTAAATAGGAAATAAGTCACAACAATATCTCATTGAACGTGGGTAATGTTTGGGTGATTAACACCTTAACTAATCCTTAATGCAAGTACCTCACCAAACTTGTGCAAGACTAGAGTGTCATCAAGGCAGACAAATAAATTCAGCTTTTAACAGCTGACCCCTTGCTATGTTTTTTAATAAGAAAGAGGTCAGGAAATGGAGACAAGGGAGCACATAAACCATTTAGCAACACCTTTCTTTATAAAGAACTTGTGAAAATATAGGTCAGTATGCCAAAATCAGCAACAGAGGGAAGTTTTATACAGTGGTCCCCATTAAAACCTCTACAAATGCCTTTGCAATTACCCTGGCCACACTGTTTCCTAGATATTCCTGAGGCTAAACCTGTATTTAATACTAATTACAGGGAATATCGTGAGGAAGGTTAATTGCTAACCCCAAAATTGTAGTGAACCACAGGAACTTGTACTCAAAGGAGATAATCAATATTTATGTGGGACATATTAGTCAAGCTGTGAGCAATAATCCCTCTTCAGACCACTGACCACAATACTCAAGGTAAAATTAGACACCTGACACAATATTTTAGATTTCGGATAAACATTCATGGTTGTATCTCAAGATGCCTTTCCCTGATTCTGACCCTTACATAATCAACAGAGGAAAGCCATGGTGAGACATAAGACACTTACAAAACTGGATTGAACAAAACCCTTTTTCTGATGAGGAATGAGAATCTATTGCAAATGACCTGAGTACAAATTCTCTGAGCCCACTGGGTGAAGGGAAAAAACTTATTTGCTTTCTTATTGAATGTATTGAATGCTGAGATTTAGGTAAACAGTAGTGCAAAATATTTAAAGGTGTTACAGATTTCCTTCTGGGGAAATTACTAGAAAATTTTTAGCAAGATGTCAGGGAAAGTAAGAATACCCTGAGTAAATCCAGTGCAGTGAATTAGGAGAGGTTCTTTCCACTCATGAGTTGCTGGAACCTCTTTGGTTCCTAACTGGCTATGAAAGTTTTCAACTACATCTCAAAAAGCTCTAAAGTGACATTGGTCAACAATCTTGAAAAGGGAGATAAATCTTCCAGAATTTGGAAGATGGCAAATTTAATGGATATTGCAGATTTAACTCAGTGCTTAAACATTAGTTTTTAGTTAATTTCAAACATTGTAGGGTTTCTGAGACCTCCAAGCTGGACTGGCAGATATGACACAGGATCTATAGGAGAGCTGTGTCTTGAACTGCAGCTGGATTTCAGGCAAGACAACATACAACATTTTTAGTTGAAATAAATATATTCAGGGAATTTAATCACTCCTTCGAGTAGGAGTTCAAATAAAGGTTGGACTTGATGATCCTGGAGGTCCCTTCCAACCATAATGATTCTATGATTCTATGCAATAAAAAATTTAGACGTATAACTATAGGTACCCACATATAGGGAGCAAAAAGTGGGCTAGATGTAGAAACTCCCATCCTAGTCTCTGGAAGCCTTGAGCTCATTTCAGTCATCAATATACAGAAGCCTCATTTGAGATGCTCAACAGGATTCCGTCTGGTGTCTTTCTGCTGAGTGGGTGTTTGCCAGTCCCTGTGCTATGTTCACCACCCCTGGGTGGATGTCTTGAATACCAAAAGGCAACTCAGATGGAAATAATTGCTTAGACTTCAGCAACCGAACTGCATCCTACTAGCTCCTCAGATGAACTCTAAATTTCACTGAGTACATTGACTGTTTTCCCAGTAATTGAAATGAGATCTTGTACAACCATGGAACATACAGACACATGAGCATTTTCACGTAAAACTTGAATTTGAATCTACAGGATGGAACTGCCCTGAGTTCTGCATAACTCAGTCAATCATTTGGTGTATGTGGTTAACATTTCTCAGAAGTTCTGCACTATCCCACAAGACACATATTTTTACACTGTAACTCCTTGAATTTGGGTAAATTGCCTTCACTTAAGTAATTTCATGGCAGCGATATAGACACTACTATAGTGTCTCAGGTGACATTTTGTTCTGGAGCTTGGACAGGTTAGGAGCACTCATGCCTTTTACCACGGATCAGTGACAAAGGATATGTTGCTAAAGTGTAATTTAATTAAAAACATGAGCACTTGCAGTCATATGAATGTGCTCAGGAATCTTTCTCAGTGCATCACTTGGTTCTCTCTGCTGCAAACTTAAAGCCTAAGCTACCACGTCACCCAAATTCAGCACAGTGTTTCAGCACTTATTTTTAAACACGTGATGAAGCAAAAACCCTATGCCCCTACTCACAGCTGAGTGAGTTTTACGTCTTCTACCAGCATTTTTTTTCCCCACATTTTGCTGCTTCTTTTTTTTCTAGTGGAAAATAACTCTAAAAGTGCCTTTAGAGAAAACAACATCAATTAAAAACCCTTTGTTTCCAAGAATCTAACTTGACAACCTTGAGTTTGAAGCTAGAGAGCAGAAAAAACTCATGGCTTTTTAATTTATTTTTTTTTTAATTGATGCAAATTACAGGGCAATCCAGTAACTCAAAGTTGTTTCACCTTTAACAGGGGCCACTAAAAGCAATGTTCAAAAAACAAAGGACATCATCCAGTTATGAAAATTAATGGAGCAGAACGTTCATTTCAGTTCTGAGTTTTCCTCATGTCTGGTCCAGGAATGCTTGTTTGTAGGGCTTTGTGTTTTAATGCAGAACAGGTGCTGGATGGAGAAATTCAAGAATAAATTGACTAGACAGACAGCTTGTCAAGATTCAAAATAGACCCTCCAAGTAGGAGGTGGAGGAGAGCAGGTTGCAAACCACATATCGTCCAGGGGAAGATTAATGCTATTGTTAATGTATGACTGAGATATTGTGTATTTATGATTTCTTGAGCAGTGTTTGAGGTATTTAACCTACTGGCTTTAGACTGGTTTTGGACATGTTTATGACTCACCAGAGTTAATGTGTTTTTTCACCTTACAAACAACTTCAAAAATGATAATGCTCTTCTTTCAAAAGGGAGTATTTCAGCATTTTTGTGTCCATATCCTTCTTTATTTCTTCTTTTGATCTTCAGCAGAAGTGGAGCCTTTCTTCCCCATTTGTTTTCCCTTTCTCCATTTTGTTTATTCTCTGAATGCAACCAGTGACAGCAAAAGAAACGAGTTGCATCAAAAGCTGGGAAAAGGCAAACTGAGATATATTCAGACAGCAAAAGAAATACATTTTCAGAGTATTAAGAAGTTTTATTACTTGCAATAAAAAGTTTGGTAAGTTCCTTTGACAGGCAGAAGACTGTGATGCTTGGAAAATCACCGAATATAAAAAAAAATCCAATCAATAAACCAAACAAAACAGCCTTGCAAGATTATCTGTAGCTTTCCACTGCTTTTATCAGAGCCTCACTGGGAGTCACTGCTACTGGTGCAACATCTGAATATTTTGTCACCATTTGCAATGTAATCATGCACAATTTGGAAAAGACCAAGGCTGAGATGCATATCCTGGTGTGCATTTCCAACTCTAAGTACTCCACACCTATTAATAATTTGACAGAAACACTGTAGAAATTTGAGCACATGCATTTCAGGTAACAAACCCGTGGATAACCCATGTTGAGTGTATGGTTGAGGTCCCAACTTGTTTCTTTTACCTGATTTGATAATAATCTGAAGGAAGCAACCACAGTTTCAGCTGTAACTGAAAGCTGAAATTCATTTATGCTCTGAAATCTGGCTTTCCTTACTTCAATCTTTCTTGTATCAGCCATCATGATGACTGCCTTAAAATCACAAAGAAAGAGTTTACAGTAGAAGTCATTGGAAATCCTGAGACTTTCTTGTTTTATCTCAGAAAATCTTTTCCCTCTCCTGCTCTGCCTTTGCTCAGACATTTCTTTCACTATCTGGCATGCTGTTCTTCTACCTTTCTGCATAATTTCTGATGATTTCCATCTCCAAGATGCCAAACATCATAAATCTGTGCCAACTAACAGCAAGGTCCTATTCCTTTCTGTTCTTAACCACCTAAACCACCAAGCACTTTGATATGATGAAATTAGATACTTTATGGTTTTCTTGCCCTCTTTAAAACACATGGAAAATAGAAAGGTGGGATGTTACTGTAATGTGAATTTTGGTTATAGAATCAATGAATCACAGAATGGTTCATGTTTGAAGGGACCTTAAAGATCATCTAGTTCCAATCCCCCTGCCATGGACAGGGACACCACCCACCAGACCAGGTTGCTCAAAGCGCCATCCTATCTGACCTTGAACACTGCCAGGGAGGGGCAGCCACAGCTTCTCTGGGCAACCTGGGCCAGGCTCTCCCCACCCTCACAGCAAACAATTTCTTCCTCACATCCAGTCTAAATCTCCCCTCTTGCAGTTTGAACCCATTCCCCCTCGTCCTATCATTCCATGCCCTTGTAAAAAGTCCCCTTCAGGTAGTGGAAGGTGCTCTAAGGTCTCCCTGAAGCTTTCACTTCTCCAGGTTGAACAATCCATGTCCATGCCATATCCAGTATCAAAAATTAATTTTCTGATAAAGTCAGGTGTCAAATAAATATATATATATATATATACATATATATATATATCAAACACTGGAGTGTGTTTGGCCAAGGTTTTGAGGCTGAATTGTATACCTGAAGCACAAAATTTTGTACTCAGGTCATTGGCAATAGATTTTCATTCCTCATCAGAACAAGGGTCTTGTTCAATCCAATTTTGTAAGTGTCTTATGTCTCACCATGGTGAGACATTTAAATCTGCCCTCTTTCAGTTATTCTGTGAGATAAATTACCAATATGACACCATATATTTTCTCAGGAGATGCAACCTATTATCTGAAAAGTCTTGATCTATTTGGTACTGAGCACTTCCCACATTTGTCAGGGATCTGGGCACCATGACCCACTATGCTCCTTACTGTTCCATGCCATCCTGCCAGAATCCATACTGATTTCCATTAAGAAAAGACAATGAGGATTATGCTTCTCACAACAGGTTGGTGGTGAACATAAATCATTACAGTTCTGCTGAGGACAAAAGGGCTTGTGCCAGTTTCCACACTAGCAAACAATTTTCCTTTACCATAGAATCAAACAGAATGTATTACTTGGGGCATGTGTCTTCTCCCCCTGCTTCTGTTTTAATTGTTGTGGGTTTTTTTGGTTTACAGCAGTCACCAGATAGAAGAAACCTGACTTAATTAACCTGTGCTTTATTTCACTGTTCTTCAACTTTTTCCAAATGATTGTAGCTCTCTGCCTCATCACTTGGACTTAACAAGACTAATATGGTAAAACAATTTCAGTGTTCCACTTCAGAGCTTTTACTGACAGGTTGAACTGATTCTATTTTATGCTGTGGTCGGTTCATTTTTCCAGGGATTAAGCTATTTTCTATGTCCACCAGGGACAGAACAAAAGGTCCTGGACTGAAATGACAGCTAGGGAGATTTAGGTTGGATATCACGATAAACTTCCTAATAGGAAGGATAATGAAGTACTAAAAGTGACTGTGTGTGGATGAAATGGAGCCTCCAGCTTTGATGGTGTTGAAGAAAAAGCTTGATACATCTTTCATGCACATCCACATAGTGGAAATGTTTTATTTTCTCTAGGAAAAAGAAACACAGAGCTATTCTACTTTTTAAAGCATGAGATAAAGAGTACTGAGCTTCGACTTTTTAAAAAACAAAACACAATTGAAAAATAGACAAAATACCTGTCAAAAAACAACAAAAAACCCCACCCCACCTCAGAGACCATCATCCAGCAATTCTTATACCAAACTTTAGAGTTCCTTTAAGCTGAGAGGGACTCCTGGAAAGACATAGGATTAATCTGAATATATCACCAATAGATGCTTGACTGTGAATTTGCTGTATTAAGACTGACCATTTTTCTTCAAGATATTCTTTATAATGCAGATGCAGCCTAAGAATGAGGGATTTAAGCCTGAGCTCATCTTCTGGAGTCCCCTCACAACTGATGGGGAATAAAAACCCTCTCCAGAGCACGGCTTATCTTACTTAGCCACCTCTCTCAAATGAGATGATTTAATCTCTGAATTTCCCATTTCTCTATATGTATTATGAAAGGAAACTTGGGAGAGCAGCTGAAAGTTTTCAGTGTTAATTTTGAAATACATCCAGCATCAAATGCAAGTTATTGAAAATTATGATCTTCAGGCTGAGGCCAATCCATACGTTTTTATTCACTGGTCTCAGCTAAATGTCTAAGTGAGGGCAAGTGGAGCATGTCTGGGGACCCAGACTGTTTCTTATCTGGATGCAGCTGGATTGAATTAGGTACCTAAATTCAGGAGATGGTTTCTCGGTGTAAATCTGATTACTGAAATAGGTTTTTCCCATCAGTCTAAAATCTATTTTTTCAGACCTTTTGAGGATTTTGAGGATCACTGGCCTTCAATGTTTCTGGTGAAATGAGCTTATTCCTAATGGGAAGATGGCCTGTAGCCACTTATTTTATGGTGTGTGTGAGGAAGATAATTAATTCATATCAGTCACAAGAACAGGCTCTGACTGATATTATTTACTAGCATAGGCACTCATAGTTTTATGAGTTGACCCAAATGAGTTTAAGAAAAAAACCTTTTAATCTTTGTCAGAGCAGAAATAGAATCAGTAAGGTTGGAAGGGACCACAATGGATCATCTGATCCAACTTCCCTGCCCAAGCAGGGTCATCCAGAATCACACAGAATCAGTAATGTTGGGAGGGACCACAGTGGGTCATCTGGTATTAGACATCAGACATCTGGAATTAGACAACTTGGTATCACTATAGAGAATGACAGAAGAGCTTAGCAATGCTCTGTCTCTACAAGTGCTAGAAGAAGAGGAGATGCCCTCAAGCTGCACCAGGAGATGTTTAGATTGCATATGAGGAACAATTTCTCCCCAAAGGGCTGTCAGGGCCTGGCACAGATGTCCCAGGGCAGTGGTAGAGTCACCATCCCTGGAGGGATCTCAAAGCCGTGTACATGTTGTGCTGAGGGCCATGGTTTAGTGGTGGCCTTGGCAGTGCTGGGTTAACAGTTGGACCTGATGTTCTTAAAGATCCTATTCAACCAAAACATTTCTATGGTTCTATACAACTTACACATATTTGGACAACCCTAAATAGCCAGTGGCAGGGCAAGATACCTTTGAGATAGGTCCAATGGAACCTCTCCACATGATACATGTGCACAATGCAAATGGATGGGGCAGGCTGGTAGGAATAAACACAGTCCTGCAAAGGACAAAGTGGTGGGGAAATGGCAGAAGGAACAAAGTATGCTAAATTTTATCTATGCTGCTTACATAACCTGAGTGTCTGCTCACCTTGTGTTCAGTATGCTGACATTTACAGCCAAGTACTTACATTAACAAGAAAGAGAATAAAAGGAAAAGCAGTGTGGGTGAGAAATGTCAGGTGTGAAAAAGAGTAAGACACTTTTTTTAAAAAAAAAAGACCAAAAAATTGAAATAATTTTAATTTTCAAGAACTTTTGCTCCAAAAGTTCTTCTTACCCCCAAGAAACAATTAATTAAGTGAAATTGGTTTGGGAAATAACCATCTGCAATCTTCAGGATAAATATTGTGCCTTTTTAGCCTTCTGCTTCCCCCAAAAAACATTTTTTGGAGTGAAATCTTGCTCAGTGTAGTATTAATTCCCTAGTCCTAATCTAAGCATCCAGAGGGACACCAATTTTCCAGCTCTCTTTCTGAAAGGAGAAACTCTATACAGAGTGGCTATGATGCAACCTAATAAATTACAGGCTGGGATATAACCAGCACTAATTTCTTTAGCTCATCCTTTCCCCTCCAAAATACCAAGTGTCAATGTATGACATCAAGTCTGTGTGTTAGTTTTCAGTTTGGCTCCTTCAGGAGCTTCCCCACCTTTGTCCACTTGACCTTTTCATTACAGGGCTTGGTCTCAACTTGTTTTTTTCTCTTTTTTCATTTTTTTTTTAGAGTTGTGCTCACTGAATGAGAATAAATCCCAGTGCCAGGAAGCTGCCACAGAAAGGACTGAGTAGAATAAAAATTCTATAAAAAAAGATACTTCTGTCAAGCTGCTAGCATTCTTGGGAGCCTTAGAGGTTCCTTCTGTGTTGGGAAGCAGATGTTGCAGAACATGTGCTGCACACAAATGCAACAAGGCTGTCAAGACTCCAGTCTGCTTTTGTCCTGCAGAAAAACAGGGTGAGATTGCAGGTAAACAAGAAAAGAGTAGTAGGAAAAGCAACTGTTCATCTGAAAGCTTCCAGCTTGACTCAAGGTTGTGCTGAAGGGCATGATTGCTCTTCTCTGCACAAAGCTTGGTGGCAGGTAGGCAGATGCCAGCCACATCCTCTCCTTGCACTGCAATTCAGTGTGCCTTAGCCTTGCTAGCCCAGCTGGCTGCTCACTTCCTTCAGACATTTGACTCAGCTAAATGTTCTTGCTGGGACCAGCCATGAAAGAATGCCCTCAGACCACACATGTATGCCAAGTGAGCATTTTTGGTTTGTCTTCTTTCCCTGCCCCCCACTCCCCAAATACACAGCGGTGTCTTCTGCAGCCATTTTAATTGTTCTCATTCATTTTCATTTCCTGGATGACCTTAGCTAGATATACTTGCTTCAGAAAAAAAAGGTCATAGTAGTAATACTTGCTTTCCCTCCTTCCTCCCCAAACCACACACGCTAGCACACAAAATTGGCAGCCTGACGTTTTGCTTTGGGTTTGCCTCTTTTTTTTCCCCCAAACTCAAGCCAAGCCTTGGGATGCAGTTTCACACCATTACCAGTCACATTACCATCACAAAATAACAGCTGAAATGAGGACCCTGACAAGGGAAGCTTTGAACATCAAAAGGAATATATTCCAGTCACTGGTTTTGTGTAGCTCTAACAATGTCACCAAAGGTTGTGCTCTTCTGTTCAACATGAAAACACTGAGTAAGTGGATGTTGTGATCTGAACTCTAACCTGTTGTGGATAACAACCCATCCTATTTTCTATCTCCCATTGCTGCAGCGACTTTCTAGAACCTCTGGCAGAAACAGGGCTTTAGAGATGACAAAGTGCTCATAAATTGGGTGTCTGGGACCACCAGCTTTCATTATGAATGGAGACCCTCGGTGGACTGGTTAAAAAAGTCACCTTGGGAATGTTGGGGAGGAAAGGGATACAGCTTGAAAGCTCTCTTCCTAAACTGAACAAAGTTCAGGGGAACGTCAGGGGAAGTTTAGGTTGGATATTAGGAAGAAGTTCTTTACTGAGAGGGTGGTTGGGCACTGGAATGGGCTGCCCAGGGAGGTGGTGGAGTCACCGTCCCCGGGGGGGTTCAAAAAATGGGTTGATGAGGCACTTGAGGCCATGGTCTGATGGTCCAATGGTCAGGAATATGATGGGATAAAGGTTGGACTTGATGACCCTGGAGGTCCCTTCCAACCATAATCATTCTATGATTCTAAAGCAACCAAGAACTAGTTGCACTTGATCCCTTGCTAACCAGTCCTATCTCATGTATTTGGCTGCATCCCCCAGAGTTAAAGTAGTCTTAAAATTGACTTCCTTCTGAAAGCACATGGGTGCCACCCAAATGACAGTTGCAAGAACACTAAAGAATTGCATTGATTTTTTTCTTCACAATTATTCTTGCAATTGTCCCATTTCTCAGTGGAGCAACATGTCTCTGTAACAGCCTGCTTTTATTTTCCAGCAGCAGAAAATTCATGTGAAAGTGAGCTTACCAAGGCCTGAAGGCTTAAACCCTGGGAGGATGTTCAAAACAGTTCCTAGGATGCATCTCATGGTTAGAAACACATCAGGAGGTGTTTATTTATATACAAAGAAGAGTAAAATGGTTATGAATATTCCAAAACAATGATTCTTCCACTTATGGCCACTTTTTTCAAAGTAAAGGTCTGATCCAAAGTCTGTGGCCAAATAGAGAATGCTTGATTGATCTCAGTGGGCTCTGGGGTCTCTTTGGAGTCAAATTCTTGGTCCTTACAGAGTCAATAATTCCACTGCACTTAAACTTACAGCAGGTGGCCTGATGATGCTCTTTGAGGATCCTCTGTGTGCTTTGGAAAGAGCTGAACTTTGAGACACCTGGACACCATGGTCTGAGGGAACTGGTGGGCCTGATAGGAACACAACAACCCCTAATTCAGCAGCTAAAGTGGTGGGAATAGTAGACACTGCTGAGGTGACAACTGAGATAATGACTTGCTTTGGGGATATAACCCTCTGGAGTGTGCCTGGTTACATACCTGACACTTTTTTTTACTACCAATGTGGTTTGGGGAAGCAGGGTTAGATAAGACCATCTGTCCTAGAGATGCCTGGGCACCTCCTGCTGAGGCAAACATTCAGCTGCGTTGTTGTGTCACCAAATGCTGAAATAATTGTATGTATCCTGGTGTCCAGAAATAATCTCTGATGAGGTTGTCACATAGCAATGAAGTCTGTGGCTGCAACGACATCAGATGCTAAGAAGCTGTGTTAGTTCCAGCAGCTAACTTTAGCTTAACCTCATGAAAACAAAAATGCTCTTGAGAGGACAAGGTTTTTGTTGGCTCTGTCAAGCCTTAAAGACATCCCAGTAGGCAGGTCAGGCTTAGCCATCATTATGGGAACCTTGGGTCTGATCCAGAGCCTACTGAGTCAAAGGGAGTCTATCCATTGACTCCAGCAAGGCTGGGGTCTGACCCACTGAGTAGATGAGCAGAGACCTTTGTCCATGTGAGAAAACATTGTTTTCCTTCAATTCTCCAGTGTTTAGCAATTTTAGAGCTCCTGAATTTTAATTTCTCTCTCCCTTCCATGTTATTTTTTTTCTTGTTTTTTTTTTTTTCTCTCTCTTTCTCTTCTTTGGCAGCAGCTGGTCTGGAAAAGTTAAAGGAGAAACATGATCAGGCTGTTTTCTTCAGTCACACACTGCCCTCAGCATTGTCTCGAGTAACTGTTTGTTAACCATCAGTACCTATTTCAAGTGGAATTGTTATCTGGAGCTCCAGGTTCATCAGGCAAACTGGTGCAGTGCAGGAGAGTTACTGCTTTTTATTTGATTGCTGGATTTTATTGCCCTTTTACAGTCAATGTGGGTGAAGTCCAGGCCCAAGTCACTGTTTCACTGAAGTCCATAGCTGGAGGCCAGCTGCAGATTATCACCTCCTGGCATGAGGAATTACTGCTTCAGAGCAATGTCACTGACTCCTTGTTCTTCCCACGCTTCCCTCAGCATCTGCTACACAGAACCACATCTGGAGCTTTTTGCTGAGGTTCTGATATTCTCTGATTGTCTGGATGGGAGATATCACAGTGTGTCATAGCTCACATCTGGGAATAGCTCCTGAGTTTCCTTTCTGAACCTTAACTCCATTTGACCCCTCTATTATGACGGGCTATACTGGGATGAAGGAATAGGGAAGCAGCCAAGAGGTCTCATGTACCTGAGTGACTCCGAGGCACTGCATTTAGCATCTTTGCAATAAACACTCACCTCTTCTCCTTACCAACCTGTAGGACAGGTGAAAGGTGAGGATTTTATTGTTGCAAGTAAGGGAATGCAAAAAAATAAGGGCTCTATTAGGCTATGCCTGTATAGGAATCTTGTGTCACTGGAGATGTCTTAGAGATGACTTCAACATGGGATGGAAGATATGACTGAAGACTTATAAGTTATAATCCTTCAACACATCTTCTAGAGCAGGTGTCCCTGCCCATGGCAAGGGATTTGGAACCAGATGGTCTTTAAGGTCCCTTCCAACCCAAACCATTCAATAATTCCATGCTTGTCTTTATATGGTTACACTTAACACTGCCAAATCAGACCTAGACTTGAGAGCAGCCAAAGTTCCTCTATCCAAATCTAGACACCCCATTTCATTTATGATGCCAAGTACAATTAACTTGACACATCTTAACTGGTTGGTTAACTTTCTTTTGGACCCACTGGAAAAAAAGAAGCACTTTTAGAATTCAGCAAAGGATTAATTTCACTCTCTTGGGGTTCTTCTGCTTTCAGGATGAAGCCACACACTGAAATTACCTTTCTGTCTTCTTTTTCCATTAGGAAGGAAACTTGAACAACTAGTTCTAGTGGTCTGCCTATTCTGGAACATCTGAGTCCCAGCAAACACAACAGAACCCCTCAAAATTGTAATTTCCCTATTGTAAATTACACAACATGATCTATAGCAAAGTAACCCCATAACTGTGTGTATGTTAACGGACCTTGCATGTATGTTAAGGGACCTCTGAGACCACCCCCAGAGCTGCCTGAAACATTGACTTCTGCTGTCCCCAGGGCATAAGAAATTATGGAAGCAGCCCTGCGACTTGACTCATTTCCTTCTTTAAATGGGATCTTCAGGAAACCACTCTGGAAATCTCTCAGTGGAATTTACAGTCCAGGCTCAAGTCCTCCTGCTGAGCCGTGCTTGAGCTGAATAAAGTATGTCCTCAGGCTTTTTTTTTTTCATGCTTGATTGCTTGCAGAGCAGCTTTTAGCAGCTGCACACAGTCACCCCTGAACTCTGCTTCACTTGATACATGAGGTCCTGGGTCTGGACAATGTAGAGCTTAATTAAACCAGTGCGTGAAGCCTTTGGTTTGCTAAGTGGCATAGCTGAGTAACTGCAATGACACCACAAGGACTTTTTACTGATGTAAAAAAATAATAGATGTAATAGATGGTTCCCTCCTGTGGACGTTTCCCTGAGATCCAAGCTTGTGGACATCCTGGGAACTTCAAGGGTTTTGGCCTACAGACTCTGTAAATCCACTGGATAGAGAAGTAACAGAGACTGTAGGACCCTGATTCCCACCCCCATGTTGCTATTTATTTTTTGCACATTTGCCACTGTGTGATGGCTCCACTGACTGTCCTAGAAAGTCCATTTTACCTCTTGACTAATTCATATTTATTATTCAATGGATTTTTCTCGGAAAACCTACCTGGAAAATCAAATGTGTGCACAAAGTGGGGCATTATGAGACAATCTGGTCTGTGTGTCTGTACTCATCATCTCTGCTGGAGACCTGCTCTGGGCTGGTGACATTCCCCCTTTTGCAGAGCACCATGGCAATGCTGGTGTTTTCAGCTTCAGTTCCTCCTGGATTCTTGTCACTCCTCTGGGTTACGGTAGGCTCTGATCATGGAGTCAGCTTTGAAAGATGATTATTTGTTATCTGTTTTAATACAAACTCAATCCTACCTATTCCCTCGGATGCTGAAGAAGATTGCATAATGGTTCTGATGTAAAAACAGTATTTGGCTTGAAAACTTAGAAGAGGGAGAAGCCCAGCAGAATGATGGCTGCAAAGAGCCTGGAATAATCATGGCACTGGATTTCTAAGTTATAACGGAGTGCAATTCCCTTACAGTCATGACAACAGCAAGACAAGCACATGAGGCTGTTTATGTTATAATGAGAACTGCAAGGAAGGACATTTCACTTTAGTTGTGACTTCAGAGTAGACTTTCTGGATGAAATGTGAAAGTCAGCATGGTCTGGAATTTAAGACAACGAGCTGGTACTCAGGAGGCTAAAAGTGTGTTTCTGGCTTGTAAGAGTTTTAAGACCAGAAAGGACAATTAAATCTTCTTTTCTGATAAGAAATAAAAATATTTCTCTTCTCCTGAATCCAGTGACAGGTGTTTGCCTTAGGAACTTCTTCCAGAAAATCATTCAGTCCTGAAACAGGGAGCTGCCTTTTCCCTTAACAGATTGTTCCAGTAGTAAACAACGATTGTTTCTTAAATGTGCTCCATTTTGGAGCTTAATTAATTTAGCTTCATATTCCAGACACTGGGATTTATCAGAAATTTTTCCACTAGATTGAAGAGGCCTTTAAAACCCAATGTATTTTTTTGCAATATTTATGCATAAGCCTAGCAGGATATGATTTTGAAAAATAAATGTCAGTTACATATTCTTTCCTATGCTACAGAGGGGTGCTACTGCCTCCCTTTCTTTCTATCTGCCTATGGAAAGGAACCATGCATGGATGGTGCAAGGATGCAAGGATACAAGGGTAATGCAACATGTAGAATATATAAGATGTCTGCATGGGTATATAAGATAGAAAACCTACAGAAGACCACAGGTCTTTTAGACTGGCCAGGCAGAGTACCCTGGGTCATCTCAAGTGGTACCAGGCACCTTTGTTTAAGTAATCAAACTCTTCTCTTAGCTCACACAGAAATATGTAAAATTTGGGTTTTTTTAAAAAATTATTTATTTAGTTTATTTTAATTCACTTGTCAGAATCTGAAGCTGAATACAGCTTCAGGTGTCATTGTGAAAAGTTTAACATTGGCTCCATGTCCTTACTAGACCCCTGGCCTTGTTCCTCCAGCCCTCTGTGTATTTCACACTGGGCAGCAAACAAATACACTAAACCAATATTCCTAGCAACAACAAATAGCTCTTCTAAGTTGCCATTGGTAAATGATAAGGGATTATTGAAATGAAAAAAATCCACATCATCTTGACAAAATCAACAACTAGAGCAACTGTGTCACAGGATGCCCATGAGTGAAGGATTCCTTCATTTCATTTTTTAAAGACTGTAAATTTCTGCTTGTACTTCATTACAAAAGTGTTTAAAAAATACTCAATTTATTCTGGCCCAGTGAAGCATGATGTCATGTCATAAAATCACAACTTACTGATGTCCTGGAATCTCTAAAATTGCTTATGCTTCCCAGATGATATTCCCAGTAAAGAAAGGAGGTTTTGTTGATTTGTTTTGTTCTGGTTTGTTGGTTTTGGGTTCTAGATGGCTGTAGGCTTGCTTTTTTAAATGAGAACCATATTATTTTCTCAAATTCAAAAGAAACCTTGAGTTTAGTAAATACCCCTTGATCAGGACCTTACATCACATTGGAAGTGTCCAGTAATTCTGGAGAAAACCACAAAAGACTGAGACTGGATATGTCCAAGTTGGAATCAATTACAGTTAATGACAGTTTGGGTTCATTAGCAGGCAGAAAAGTAACCCACAGGGCAATTCTGCTTATCAATTGCTATTGTCATCATCAGGTGCTATACCCTGGACATATAAAAAACCAGGGAATATATGTTGTAAGCTTGAAAGATCTGTTGAGTACAAAAAGCCAATAAATCCATATGCAGAATTATGGAAGTTAAGTAGATAAATTATTTTGTGTGTCTCCTGAGAGACAATCAAGAGACTTGGTTTGTGATGAAGAAAAGCTCTCCTTACGTATGATATTATGCATGTTGAGTTCAGTTATGTCCTGGAATCTCCTTCTCTGGTAGTGTTTAAAGGCAGATCAGAGGCACATCTGTTAGAAGTAAATAACCTGCCTCAGAAAATAGAAATGGATGAGATGATTTTTGAAGGTCCCTTCCAGCCCTAAATTTCTGAGGTTATTTTATTCCTGCCCTCCTTAGATTTGCTTTGAATTCTGTTGTTAGAGAATGACTCAATCTACTATTTAAGGACCACATAAGTTGTATCTTGACCAACATCATAATATTGTTGCTCTTGAACTTTCTTGGATGTACCATACCAGAAAGTTATGTGCAATGTTGCCTGGATAGTCTAGTCCTAGATGTCTATTTATAGCTGTCTCTACTATACCTCCCGCCATTTACTATCAACCAATTATTGGCCAAGTGGTTATCATTTAAGGTTGGAATGGATGTTTTTCTTTACTCTGCTCCAAAACTACATTCCCACTCATTAGGCATTAATCTGCAATTTTGGCTCACTTAGTCTATAAGACCAGCCAGGAAAACTCAAAATTCTTTTATGTTCTTCCAGGTTTTTCTCCTGGATGAATTTTTACAGGAAATCATGGGATAAGAAATATAAAATTATAATCATATCAAGGAATATCAGAAAGATGTGTAACATTGACTTGAGGTTCTGCATTTAGAGGCTAGTAGCAGAACTCAGTGATAGTACATGTGGTTTCCTCCCCCCTGCTTTCATCTGGAGTAAATTCACCAGTTTGAATGTATAGATTTTTGCTCTTTTTAACAGGGCACAAATCAGCATTCTGAAATACAATTCAGGAGTTCATGGATGGTTTCAGCCCAAAAATATCTAAACAAAGATTTAGCAGGTCAACCGTCTCCTCTTCTGTCAACTGGGGTTAGGAAGGAGAAGTTAAGCAGGAGAGACATTAATTGGCTAGAGACAAGGCTAGTGGTTAGGCTGCATTTTTTTGTACTCTTCTAATACCAGCCTGTAAGTATGAAATGCCAGGTTATACCAACTTCTGTCAGTGGCAATGGTATCTCTCAGTTTTCAAAGCTCTCTTCTAGTGCAGTGTGTGTTTTTTTCTTTGATACATATGCAGGGAGTAGGTACATCCTACCTCAGCCTTTCTCTACTGAACTAAACACACTGAGCTTTTTCCATTCTCCTGAGGAATAGATCCCTTTTTTCACTTACTACATGAGTGAGGATAACAGAAGTAACTTCTAGTCCCTAATATCTTTGCCTCAGATGGCCTTTGTAGAAAACATTGAGATTTGTCTCACTTGAGAAATCAGCCATGTTGTTTTTAAAAGGTAATTAGCTGTATAATTATTTTCTCTGGGTGAATCATTTTTGTGTACAGATATATTTGCAGATAAATATTTCCATGCTTATGTACCATTGCAAGGTGCTTGGTATGGATGTGGACACCCAGTACAATCTGATCTTTTCTGTTTGCCTGCTGGAGGCCAGAGGGCTGATGTCATGCCAGGATGCACATTCCTTTCAAGCTGAGCTCTCTAAAAAACATGAAAAACCCTAGGAGTTAAAGCCAGCTGCAGTTCTCAAGACAACTACATGACACTTTCTGTTACAAAAGGATCCTGGCAGTGGTAGAGTATCCATTACTCATTACTTGCAGCCACTATCTGTACCCAGACACTCTGAATGGCAGCCTTTGCTCTCATGAACCCACACACCAGAGCTAAGTCAGCAGATGTCACGAGAAAACATCTTGTCTATCATGGTGAGGAGTGTGAGAAGGTTTTTCAAGGCTAAACCCAGAGTTCCTGCAAATGTCATGAAGTTTTCAGATACAGGCTCCTCTTCTACTAAGATAAAAAAGCTTTAAATCTGACTGTGGAAGGTTTTAGTTGCCATAGTTTACACCTACACTCCAGCATCCCCTCCTTTATTCACCCCTGATCTCAACTCAGTTCTGACATTTGTATCCTGAATGTTCTCGTTGTCCTTTCTATTTTCCTCAACTGGGGTGGCTAAAAGCTTAGTTCCTACCAACCTCCCATAAACAGACAAGAACAAGGAAGAAGTACCTGTGTTCTGTAGTACCTGAGGATCTAGTATAGTTGGTGGACTTGGAGCAACCTCAAGATAACTCAGCAGCAATAACTCCAGCACAAAAAACCATAGCTACCTTCATTAATAAGTTAATGGAGTGATTTACAAGAGTGGTCTGGACATCAGTGTACTCTGAACTACCTCTAAGGAATCAGCATAAGCAAATCCTGTTCTTAATGGTCTTGGATTATCTGTTTAGGTTTCATTCTTCTCATGGGAAATGTTAGAAAGTTTTAAAATTGGAAGTACAGAAAACTGCTTAGAGCTCCTACAGAGAAAGTGGGACTCGGAGGAACAATCCCACCCTCTGATCAAAGGGATTCAAGACTCAATTTTTGTGGAAGTTAACTTCTAGACTCCAAATTCTCCTGCCAAGTGATGCCTTCTTCCCTAACACGCCAAACCTGGGAGGGAGTGCAGAAAGGGACAGACAACTCATGAAGCCTAAAGGGGAACGAGTTCTGATGTAGTTGGTAGGACACTTGTTGGGGTGTCTCTTGGGTGAAAGTGCTTGCTGTGATGACATGGTATCACCATGCTGACAGTGCTCCTAACAGAAGTAAGCAGAAAGTCCTTTGCATTCCTGGAAATACAAGTATTAAATACCTTCTAAAGGTATCTAAAGGTCCTTGAGAGGTCCTCAAGCTTTAGTTTCTAATTAGTGACACCCATCAACCTGACTCAAGTCTTTAGGACATAGAAAGTGATGGGATTTTAAGTAAGTCCTTTGCATATCATCTCCTCTGTCTCTACCTCTTTGGCACGTGGGTCTTTCAGATGGCTACTTAGGCCATCAAGCTCTGCACAAGGAACCCAGACACTCAGCTTGGAGCAGGTTCATAAATCCGGAGAGTAAAACATCTCAGCTATGGCACCAGAGGTTATATGAACATTACATTGACATCTCAGTTTGATTTGGAGGCAAATTCCCACATCCAAGTGTCAATTGTCCTTATACCATTATTGCTTGGAGGGACAGCTTCCTTTCCTAGACCAGAGTTGGGGGGTGAGTCAACAGATAGGCAGCATGGATGACCTGGGATTCTGGGCTCCAATTTGGGGTGTGTCCTTGATCTAATGTGTTTCATCCCCTTCCAAAAATAATCTGGGGGGAACTTTGCAAAATGTCACAACTTCCATTGTTGTTTAAAGAGGCAAAATAGCTCTTGCTTGCCTCTGTCTTGTGAAATCAGCTGAGGGAAAGCCAACCTCGTACAGACGTGTGACTGTTTTGGATATTCACATACCGTGTTGAGAACTGCATCTTGCTCTGGTCTCCTGGGTCAAGAGAGGGCCAGATTGAAGGGTGGAGTGAGGGAATTTCATGGCTTGTTCTATAACTGGTAATTAAATAAAGCTTGCCCTCAGATTTATTTCTGGAGCCACCCAGAATTTGATCTCTGCCTTTACACAAACAGCAAGTTTTGAGCATATTGGACAGGGACACAGAATACATGGTCCTCTCTCCCCTCTCTCCCTCTGGTCTTCTGAGCAGTAACTTCTTATCCCCGTATTTCAAAATCCTGATTTATAGAGACAGGATATGGAAACTGAACTCCCTTGTAAAGTGTTTTGAATTCTACTGATGAAAAGCCAGGTATTAATAATAAGTGCTAACATTATTGCTCCACAAAGGAGTTTTCCAAATAGTGTCCAGAAATTTATGTCTACTTAGGCTTCATCAACTTTTATTCTATCCTAGCCAGTACATAGTTTGGCTTCACTTGTACTGTAATTGAGAACCTCTTGCCCTTTTAAACCAGTCAACTGTTTAAAACTTTTTCAAACCTCTACTATAAACCCATACCTGGAAAACCTTCATACCAGCATTTTACTTAGAAGAATCATTGCCACTTCATCAGCTGTTATTGATCTCAATTTCGTGATGTCTTTAATTTCTCTTGTTCTTTTCCCTGAGGATGTTATTTATGCCATCCAGTGCATTAAGTACATTGAAGAGCCAGTACTGGGAGACCATTGTCCTGTCAGTTCTGAGAACATGTTCCTTTTTTTGTCTCTGTCCCAGAGAACACTGACCAGAGGGCAGAAACCCAGAACACATGTATCAAATTATCTGCTTGGTTTGCATAATCCAAATAAACATTGTTCTTCTTTGTGTAGTACACTTCAACACTGCCAAAGCCCAGCAGACCTAATTAGATTTACTGTTGCTACTATTATTATTATCATCGTCATCGTTGTTAGTATTATCATCATCATTATTATTATCATCATTATTATTATTATCATCATCATCAATATTCTCTTGCATAGGTCTCACTGAATAATTTATGAAGAGAATTCTGAGCTGTGTGCATCAGGACATCCTCAGGCTACAGGGCAAGAGGACTGTGATCCATTTGTAGCTGACCTTTGTGGGTCCTGCAGCACCACTGAGCAACTGAGAAAGATTCAGAGAGTAATAACATCATTAAGAAGTACCTGGATGTTGGGAATAACTGAAAGAGCTATGTATTTCCATAGGTCAGGCTGGTTTGAGTAAACAAAGGGCTCATTAACAGCTGGAGAGCAAGAGGTTTGTAGTACAGTTGACCCTGTCTTGTAGATACACACACACACAGAGTATTTGGTTACAAAGGTTATTTGTAAGTGGCAGTAGTCCCCAAAATGGTAAGAATATCCTTGCCATGTTCCCAGCCAGGTTACCTAATAATTGTAACTTAGATGTCAGCAAATCTGTCATCAATTAAGTCACATATTGATATACACAGAATCATAGAATGGTTTGGTTAGAAGGGACCTTAAAGATCATCCAGTCCCAAACCCCCTGCCATGATCAGGGACACCTCCCTAGACCAGGTTGCTCCAAACTCCATCCAACTTGGCCTTGAACACTTCCAGGGAGGAGACCACCACAGTTTCTTTGGGCAATCTGTGTCACTGTCTCACCACCCTCACAGCAAAGAACAAGGAACAAGCGATGGGACAAGAGGAAATGGCCTCAAGTTGTGCCAGGGGAGGTTTAGATTGGATATGAGGAATAATTTCTTCCCCAAAGGGCTGTCAGGGCCTGGCCCAGGCTGCCCAGGGCAGGGGTGGAGTCTCCATCCCTGGAGGGATCTCAAAGCTGTGTAGATGTGGTGCTGAGGGCCATGGTTTACTGGTGGTCTTGTCAGTGCTGGGTTAACGATTGGACTTGATGACCTTAAAGGTCTTCTCCAACCAAAATAATTCAGTGATTATATGATTCTAATTAGTTTGACAAGCTTAGGCTTTGTTTTTCCTTTTTGCTTATGTAATGATGACAACTTGGTTTTTTGCTTGGCAAAGTCCATTTTGTTTGCAAGAAGCCATGTACCATCCCATGCACTGATGAGAAAGCATTAAAACCACAGGTCCAATTGCTGCAGCAGCTGCTTACATGGAAATGAGTCCTGTGTCCAAGTGAGATCCTCTGTTGTATGAGCAGAAAGCCTGAGTACTGTTAAAATAGAGCATGACTAATTTAGAAAAGGCATGGATGCTGCAATGCCTGTCAGCACTGAGTCTAGTCTGAGCAACAGCTCTTCTCATCCAGAGTTGCTGTCAGACATTGCTTACGTGGCAACCTCATATGGATGAGCTTGGTGGGACTTCAGTATATAAAATTTCATCTTGGAAACAAGTGAGAAAAGAGAAAAAATCATTCCAGATTAATCTATAGAAAAAATGTATTTATCTACATATCAGGGTCATCACATGAACTTGATGTGTAAGCTCCCATGAGAGAAAGTAGAGAACAGCACAGCTCTCCAGTTGAGAATAAATAAATAAACTGAGTTCCGTCCCTCAAATTTAGAGAATGGAGAGAAATAAAAAAATCACAAGTGGAAAAAGGAAGATCTCTGCACATGACAGTTGATCTGAGAGAAAACATCCAGATTTAGGAAAATCCTACACAATAAAATCATGACCCCTCTCCCCTCTTCTTTTCGATAATTCAAACCTAGAATGAACAGCAGGACCCAAAAATCTCTTCTTTTCACTCTTATTTTCTTTACTCTCTTCCTTCCCAGCTGCATCCAGGATGTCTAAGTGAAATTCATCTTGATTTAGCTCAGTTTGAAAAGCACTGCTCCAGCCCAAGAAGTTTAGCATGAACATCCCTTGCAGAAAGGTACCTTGACCTTTACAATGGGAGTAAACACCAACCTCTCTCCTGTGGTTGAGGCCAAGTGCTATGGGGCGTGCACCAGTTCAATCCTGACAAGCAAAGGGCAAACTACGCTCACTGTCCTCCTTGTCAACCACAAATAAAAATCATGACTGTACAAGCTGGAGCAGGGGGTGTGCATGGCTCTTTCCATGTGTAATTAAACAATGTCAGTGCTCACCTGAGCACCCAAAAATTATGATCATGGCCCCCTGCTGGTGCCAGAAGCAATGACCCCTTCAGTGTTCGTTCAGTGGAGCGTGTAATTCTCCATCAGGATCATGCCACCCCCAAACAGGCAGTGTGGGACGTGACAGTTTGCCCAGATGCCTGTCTGTCCTGAAACAAAGTGAATATTGATGAAGGAATTTTCTTTCTACATCAAAATTCAACTCCACAGTCAGATCATTGAGTTTTGTTTTTAAAACACTCGTGATTCCCAGATGAAATGATGGCATTGAACCCATTGACCTTGGTGTTAAGCCATCAAGTACAGTATATGGAAGGTATGGACTTGACTGTGAACAAGCTGAGACTGAAAATGAGGTTTCCAGACATTAGTAGTGTGAAGTTCTGGGGATTTATAGGGGCAATGTGTCTTCAGGTTTTTAAAAGGAGTGTGAAAAGTCTATGGAAGGCACTGGCTGAACTTGGTTTTCAGTATTTATCAAAGAATCATAGATTGGGTTGGGTTGGAAGGGATCTTAAAGATCATCTAGCTACAAGCCCCCTGCCATGGACAGGGACACCTCCCACTAGACTGGGTTTCTCAAAGTTCCATCCAGCCTGGTCTTGAACACTTTAAGGGAGGGGCAGCCACAGATTCTCAGGGCAACCTGGGCCAGGGTCTCACCACTCTCACAGGAAATAATTTCTTCCTAATATCCAATCTCAATCTCCCCTCTGGCAGTTGGAACCTGTTCCCCCTCATCCCATCACTCCATGCCCTTGCCAAAAGTCCCTCTCCATCTGTCCTGTAGGCCCCCTTCAGATACTGAAAGGCTGCTATGAGGTTTCCCTGGAACCTTCTCTTCTCCAGGATGAAATCTATGATATGATTGTTTAAGCGTCTGATTGAGTAAAGACTTTGAAGAACAATATCATTGCTGTTTGTTAATCATATTTGTTTATCATCTAGATTATCATATTAAACTAATTTCCCCTGAGCTTCCACTGGTCCCCTTCAGAAGGCAGAAAAAGACCTGCATCCTTTTCATTGGTATCTTAGTTTGAAGGGAGAAGGACTTCTTTTATTATTCCCTGGAAGCATTCAAGAAGTGCTCAGATAAGCACAGGGTATATTTACTGGTATTAACTTATTGCAGGTTCCAGATGAATTTTCCTTGCTTACACATTCCTCATCAACCCAATAATGTCAAGAAGGCATTTTCTCCCAGATCAGGTTGGCAGTAAAAATCAATTGGTTGGGGGTTTTTGTTAGTTATTTTTTTTTCACTCCTTTGCTTTCCTTTTATCTTCCTCTGTAGTGTGGATCTTTGGAATACCCGCCATGTTCCAGAGATTCTACACCTTGTAGAGAGCCATCACCAAACCCTGCAGCTCTCTAGTTCACTGTTTGCATCAAATGAGACATCGTGATAGATCTACTATTAAAAAAAAAAGAATAAAAAATAAAGAAGTAACAAGGGTTTGATGTGAAGTCTATGGTTTGTCTGATGACAATAGCAGGGTGATGGTGTAGGAAGAATGTCTATAAGTTGACTATCTGTGATCTGCTTTAAACATCTACTTATATTTGCTGCAGGTCCCTATAAACACTTGTAGACACCTTTTAGAGACCCATCCCTTTGTGAACTAAGGGAGATTGGTAGTGAGATCCAACTGCATTTTGGATGCTGGTCTTTGATCTGTGATTTGGGAGATAGGTCTTTGTCACTTGTAAAGCAAGTCTGGTGGGAAGGTGGCCTCCCGTCTGCACAGAGCTACGGGAATCCTGTGGCATTTCAAGATGGATTTAGGAGCTGGGCTGGGAAATAAGAGATCTAAAGCTTGCAAGTTGCATGGCACCTGTCATTCAATCTGTGAGGCCAAGTCCACTTACCAGGCTCTATCAGATTTCTAGGAAATAATTAGGCTGTGTCATCTTACAGCCCCTGATACTTAATGGAACAAGGAAATTAGTTTATGGCAATTAGCAATTAGACAACATCCACAACATAATCTTCCTGAAATGGCCTTTAAATGTTTTTTAGATAGGCAGTGCCTGTTCTTTACCAAGTCATTTCTTATCACACTGGAGGAATATCCCTGAATAGGATCATACTTTTATTTCCCTCTCAAAATATACAACAAATACTTTGCTCTCATTAATCTCAGAAGGGTTCCTAAAATCTTAGCTCTTCAAAGAGGAAACCTGACAATTTTCAGGATTCATTTCTTCTTTGCTATCTTTTATTTCAGAAATGTAATTGCAACACACTTCAAAGTGGAAGAACACCTTTAAAAAGGGCAAGTATATTTTTATGCACAGCCTGAGTTCCAGCCTGAGTTGTTTATTAAAGATTTCCCTTGGTCTAAATCTCTGCACAGCAATGGGGACTCCAGCTTGATGTAGATAATCAATGAACACTAAAAGCATAAAGGAGCAAAAAAGGATTAGGTTTCATCTTTAATTTTAGTGTGCTTCTCTTTCTACTTCTCATGTTTAAAAACAAATAATAATAATAATAATAATAATGATTAACTACATTTGGACTATAAATGTTTATGGGGAAGAAATATCCAATGCAATTCCCAGTTTTAATGGCATGGCTTACAATAATTTCATAGGATATTTGATAGTCATCATCTTTTCACAGGAGACAACATCTTGTCTGTTGAAAGAGAAAACAAAAATGGTACTTTCATTGTATGGTGGTAATGGTGTGAATGCCCAGCGATGAAGCCATTCAAGTACATTAATCATTTTACATGAAAATATTATTCCCATTTAGTGAATTGCCAAATGGAGATTTGGAAGTTTCCTTTGGCTTTGAGCCATTTGGCAAAATGGCTTTGAGCCATTATTAGCACAAGAAATTTCACTTTTGTCATTTTTTTGTGGGACAGAAACTGTGAGAAATTTCAATGGAAAATATCGCACTGTTTTGTCTCAATAATTCAATTGAAGAAAAACATTTTAACCTTCCCAAAATTGAAAAGCTCTAATTTGACTTGTTGAAATTAAGCTTTTTCTGGGGCTTTTTCATCATCAAACTGTGTTTCTCTGATGTGGTGTCTTAGAGCTAAAGTCTCCAAAGTGGTTTGAATCTTTTTCCTTTTGTAGAAGGAAGGCTTTATGGTCAGATTACATCTCTTGTCATGCACCAAGTAGAACTTTGTTAAAAGAATGCATGCCTTATAGTAAGCACATGGTGAGCAAAGTCTTCAAGGCAATTAATTCCACAAGATTGAATGAGATTTTCAACTACAATTCCCATAAAGCAATGCATTATTGCATATGGACAATATTAATGAAATGATTGAAAAGGAAGTACCTCACACCAGATCAGTGAAACCTGCCTGAACGTGTTTAAAAGTAGTGTAGACGTGGTGCTTAGGGACATGGTTTATCAGTGGGCTTGGTAGATCTGGGTTAGTAGACGTAGGTGAATGGTTGCACTCAATGATCTTATAGGTCTTTTCCAACCTAAATGATTTTATGATTCTATTATACTAGACACTGATCAGTACATTTACCATCTTCTTTAGGGCATTTAAATTTTATAGAACTGCATTTTCTGCCCAGAAATCATTTAGCTAGAAAGAACCTAACCCTCCTTACCCATTTCAGCCTTTTCAGAGTTAAGCTTCCAGAAAAGACTATGGGTGTAGGAACTATCTATAATAGTCTAGAGACACTATGTTTCTATATATGTTCCGTTTACACAGATGTGTACATCTGTATATATTAAGCACAGTGCTATAAGAACTATATTTATATATTTGTACTGCATCTGGCATGAAGGGATCACAATTCTGAATGGAAGCCATAAACATCTCAGTAAAATAACAACTAAATACTTAAAAAGTAAAACTCCTTCCTCTTTACAGCAAACAAGTTATTGCTTATTCAATGAACTTGCCTTGGCACCATGAATGGGGTTACTTAGGCAGGAAAATGGATCAAAATTTGGCCCCATATTCTGGGGCTTGGACCCTTGAGGCTGAGGCTTGACGCAGCTTTGAAAGGTTTGGAAGCAGATGCCTTTTAATGATGGGAAAAGCCTCATGGCCTGGTGTGTTGGACGGATACTGGAGCACGGCATCCACCTATGGCCACATGTTCAGCAGAGCAGTATAGCTGGGAACATTTGCCAGAGACTGTGTCCCAGTCTAACTCGAGCCACTGTCAACCTGCCACAAGCTCAGGGAGGAGGAAAATAGCATCACCAGGCAAGTTCCTCTCAGGTCAAGCTGTGAGGCTGGGAAAGTGGACAAGGGGATCCTGGTTACAGTAAAGCATCTGAGGTGTTTCTCCTTAAGCCCTGCCAGAAGCAGGAGAAAGTGTTGTGTTTTGTTCCTATGCACAGAAGTGAGAGCATATTGAGGCTTGGATTCCCCTCTTAAAACATATGAAAGTTCTTGAAAAAAATAACGTCCACACACACAGCTCTGGCTGGCCCTTTTTTTCTAGGTACTGGAAGTCAGACTGTCATCTGTGTCAGATTTCCTCTTGGCACCAGAGCTGGCTGGCTCTCCCATCCAAGTCTGTTAGCCAATGGCAACAGAAAATTTATCATGACTCGACTGCTAATTGAGTTTGCTTCTTCTTTCTGCTGCAGCCACAACAGGTGTGGTCTGCTGGTTGTGAGCGGATTTGCAAACGACACCCAAAATGTTCCAGGACAGAAAATCTACACAAATAGGGCATACTTTCTTCTGTTTGTTCAAGCCCAGAAATAATAACAATAATAATACCCTGGCTGATTTATAAATAGAAACTGGAGAACCCTTTGGATTTGACACCATATCCGCTTTGACTGGATGGATACAGAGTTTATTCTTGCTGGAAGCTAAAAATCTAGGAATATACCAGGAGTTACAGCAAAGGAGAAGAAGATGGGAGGTAGAGGGGGTCCTGGGTGGGGGAAAATATTTTCCTGCTCTGCCAGCTGCTGCTGCTACCATGGTTGATAGTGCCTGGAAAGGGGGAATGGAGATTTGTGAAGCCAAAGAGAAGGGTTGAGAGGAGCAGAGGAGAATGGGAGGTACCCTGAGGAGACGTTCAAGGTGATGGAGCTCAGAAGAGGGACAGAAGACATCATTACCAAATGTCTTGTTACAAATCTTTGTGTGCATGGCGTGTTCCCCAATATCAGGATTCCTTCTTTTTCTAAGGGAGGGGATGAGAAATGCAAGTGGGGAACAAGGGGAGAAGGAAGTTTGCACCTAAAGCAAAGGACAACTTACTAGGTAAGCAAGTTCTCAGAATATGTGGGGAGCAAAGTGATGTCTTACAGTGTGGGAAAGATGTCAATGCAAGGGGTGAGAGAAGGAAGATCTTGTAGGTTAAGGCAGGGGGTTGGGTAGCAACTTGGAGAACCATAATGTTCTCCCTTCCTCTGCACCTCTGCAGGTCATTCTGATAGAAAAAGAGAGCAGTGGTATTACTGGGACAGCTGCAGAGACAAGAGCCTCTTGGACTCAGTTGCTGAGCTCCAGGACTTTCTCTGAGTTAGTTGAGAAGCAGGATGAACCAAGTGCAGAAGGAGAGGCACAAGGGGCTGCCCAAGGTCATAGGAAATGTCAGTGAAACCAAGTGGTATGAAATCACAGTGATGTTTTAACGTGAGGCCATGGTATTTAGTTCCCATGCATGACCCCCTCTCCTTCCCTTTCCCACTTCATTATGCAGCAAATAAAACGTGTCAGGTCCCGCTTTCTGGCCCTGAGGCCAAGACCCACACCGTGACTCATGTCCATACACAGAAATGCTTTCCCTCCCCTCCCTCCAAACAAGAAAATGGCCACATCCAAACTGCCCTTTGGGAACCGTCCCTGGCTTTTACAACCTTTTGAGCAAGGGATATTCACACGTTCCCAAAATCATGGCTGTGCCTAAGTCCAGGCTAGTGGATGTGTAAGCACTGTGTCTTTTTTTCTGGGTTAGAAGGAGACAGTTGCATATGTGGTCTCCCTGAGACAGTAACCCAATTATTTCAGCTCAAAGGTCCTCCAATGTTTCACAACAATAAATGAATGAATACCATTGTGCCTATTTTATGGGTGAAAGCCATCAAGGGTAAAGGGATTAAGAGGCTCACTCAGACTATATAAACTGTAATTGATGGAGCAATAACTAGGACTTACATACTAAGACTCTCAGACAAATCTTTTATTTACTAAAGTGTGTAAGCAGTGTTGTCAGCTCAGTGTTTCCCTTCCAGATTCAATAAATATCCAGACTGAAATTACAAGCTTCCTTTTTTTTTTCCCTATTTTTTTATTGCTTTTCTGCCCACATCCTTCATATAAGTAAGGATGCATGTTCACATGGTTTTATATATAATTGAGAAAATTCCATGTAGCAAGCTGTACATTTTATCATGAGTAGCAAGTTGCTGGCATGTGCTCTAAATCTTTAGTATATGCAGTCCAAATGCAGAGCATTTGAAATCATGGACCCTGCTTTATGCTTGCAACAGATGAGGAAGATGTGTGCAACCCATTTCCCAGGGCTTAGCTGACACTTCATAATGTGGTACCCATTTGTGGCAAAATTGTTGATGATGGGGAAAGCATGTTCAAAGCCAACAAGGAGTGAATAAATCACGGTCATCAAAGTGACCTGCAGGAAGCCAATCTTTGGAATGTCTAAGATAGAGCAGAACTACAAAGCCAAGATTTTTTGGGAGTTTATGTAAATTAAGAGAGATGAGAGCAGGAATGCAACGCTAAAATAAGTAATGAAAGATGGGTTTCATTTGGAAGAATGCATATTGATTTTTATCTCTGTCTATTTTGACTTTTCCCTGGATTATTCATAGTCTGTTTGATGGCTTTCTCTGAACTTGTGTTGCAATGACAGGCCAACCACGGAGATGCTCATGGGCACAAAACTGCAGGAAATATCAAGAGAAGAGCATGTCCTCTCTGACAGCTCATGACACTGTAATTTATCTTCTTATTAAAGTCTTCATATTATTAAAATGACTCCCTTGCAAAAAGCTGGATTGTCTGGACTTCAGCTGACCTGGGCCAGTTTAATTCAGTTGAAGAGTTTTTCTTGTTCTCAGTGTATTTGTCAAATATTTTCTTCTAACTGTCTCTGAGCCTTCCCCTCACCATGTCTTGGTGTTGCATAAATCTCTGTCTTTTCCTCCATACCTTAAGATACAGAAGGCTTGTCAGAGAGCAGAAGCACAGTGGGGCTGAAGAACCTCACTGAAGTCACATCTGAAGTTCTCAGCAGAGGCAGAAATGAGAAAAGGGCCCTCTAGGACCCAAACTGATGTTTCACTCATTGACTACACTTTCATGTCATCATGGTCTAATAGTCTAATGGTTAGGAATATGATGGGATAAAGGTTGGACTCAATGACCCTGGAGGTCCCTTCCAACCATAATGATTCTATGATTCTATGATTCTATGATTCTATGATTCTATGATTCTATGATTCTCTGATCCAGCTCAGAGTCATTTTAAGAACCCACTTTCAAGAGTCCCTGGAGTTCTTAGATGAAGCTGTTCCCCTAAACCTATTCAAAGAAGATAAGTTAAGCAGATAAGGAAAACTGAGACAGCAAAGGAAAATTATTTCACTAAATCTACAAAGTGGGGTAGGAGAACATCGGTTCCTCACTGGCCCTCATTCCAGTGTAATGGCCTTTGGATCTTCAAATCCCCTTCCTGAATTTAAGCCTGTGGACACCAGCTCATCTCTCTGAATAATTTATTGAAGGCCTTTCAGTTACACTTGTATGTCCTCTTTTAAGCCTCAGTACCTCATAAGACTCAGACCACAGGAGAACAAGCTGAACAGACCAGGAAGAGAAGGCAAGCAGTTCAAACTCCATGAATGTCCTGCAAAATTAAGCAGAGTGGATCTTTATTATGGCCCTGGATAGAAGAGAATTCAAAGTTATAATATTGCCTGCATGCCCAAAACCATGGTTCAATTAGCCACTAAACCCCTGCTGAGCTGGTAGGAGTGATGTCTCCATGCACCAAGACAGAGGATCTCTCTTGTTCTCCACAGGTTGGTCTTCAGCTTGTGGTGGCCACCTACATGGCATATTCCCTGCTGGGAACCCCACAAGATAATTCCTCAATAATGATTTTTGGCTTGTTCTGCATACTTCCCTGTTGCTTGGCCTGACTCAACACTGATGTTGTAGAAGGGATGACACAAAAGAGGTGGGTGGCTGCTTTATTCTAAGTCTGTGGGAAAAAGTCAGAGAAATATTTAAGCTCATGTGATGCCATGTGCACGCTTGGTCTCCAAGAAGCTTGATCCGAGCTAGTAAATTTATACAATACCAACAACAGTCATTCTGCAACTACAAAACAACAAGGTCTGGAAAGTTCTCTGATGTTTCCAGCATGGATTAGTCACCCTTCTGGTAAGGTCTTGGCAGCTCTGATTGACGGTCAGTCCAACAGGTGGGGCTGACATACCAGGGACCCTACTTCATCCCACTGCTCTGCCAATACCAGGATATATCCTTCCTGAGAACTGGGGGGTGCAAGTCACACCAGCTTCCAGAGAACAGAGCTTGTTCAACACATCCTTATGTTCAGGGTGTGAAAACACACATACAAAGCAACCCTGCACTCTGGCTGCTTTTTTGATGACAAGCAAAATATTCCTTCCTATCCTTGCTTATTCATGGTTTTTAATGGTTGCCCAGCATTTTTTCAGAGAATGGGTGATATTTTCCATTTTCTGGTTGAATTCCAAATTTTTCTTTCTCCTTAACTCTCCTGTCATTGCTGTTTGATATGATCTTTTCTTTCCATAGAAATTGCTTCTAAATATTTAATATGAGATGCAAGAGATCTATCACTTTAATCTGCAGAAATAGTACATTTCATTATTAAGTATCAAGGAGAGAAATTTTAAAAGCATCTGCAATGAAAGATGAAAACATTAAAAAGCCAAACTTTGCTTATAGTAACAGGTAGTTGTGACCATATTGCCATGTTCATGACTGGAACAACAAATCTTTGCAAATCAGTAAAAAGATTAGATTCCTTTTTCAACCACATGGTCCAAATGTTGTTTGGGACCCCAGCCAAGGTTGTAGGTATGGACTTCACTGACATCTGACTGCTGTTGGCTGGCTATGATCTGTAGAAGGAATGTCTCAGCCAACATCATAAAACCACTGGCTAGATTATGTACCACTGTCCTGGTTCCTTCTTTGTTTCACTGTCAGCCAAGTAGTCCTCCTCATTTCTGCTTCATAGACTCATATAATTATAGAGTGGTAGGACTTGGAAGGGACCTCTGGAAACGATCAAGTCCAACCCCCTTGCAAAAGCAGGTTCACCCAGAACAGGTGGCACAGGATCACATCCAGACAGGTTTTGAATGTCTCCAGAGAAGGAGACTCCACAACGTCTCTGGGCAAGCTGTTCCAGTGCTCTGGCATCCTCGAGGGAAAGAAGTTTTTCCTCATATTTAGATGCAGCTTTCCCGTATTCCAGTTTATGTCCATTGCCCTTGTCCTGTCACTGGGCACCAGTGAGAAGAGTCTGGCCCCATCCTCTTGACACCCACCCCTTAGATATTTATAAATGTTGATAAGATCCCCTGTCAGCCTTCTCCAGGTCTAACAGCCCCTGGTCTCTCAACCTTTCCTCATAAGAGATGCTCCTGTCCCCTCACCATCTTTGTAGCCCTTTGCTGGACTCTTTCCAGTAACTCCTTGTCTTTCTTAAACTGAGGAGCCCAGAACTGGACCCAGTACTCCAGATGTGGCCTCATCAGGACAGAGCAGAGGGGAAGTAGAACCTCCCTTGACCTGCTGGCCACACTTTTCTTAATGCATCCCAGGTGCCATTTGCCTTCTTGGTCACAAGGGCATATTGCTGGCTCTTAGTCATCTTTTTGGCCACCAAGACTCCCAGGTCCTTTGTACCAGTGCTGCTTTCCAGCAGGTCAGCTCCTAACCTGTCCTGGTGCCTGGGGTTATGCCTCCCCATGTACAGGACTCTACATTTGCCTTTGTCGAGCTTCATTAGGTTCCTCTCTGCCCAACTCCAGCCTGTCCAGATTTTGCTGAATGCAGCACAACTTTCTGGTGTATGTGGCTTCCTTCAACTCTGCAGAGCTGATTTAACTCAGTAAAATGGCACAATAATGACTCCCTTCTCCTCTACCCTTGTTTAATTTTCTGATGTTTCAGTATGTTGACCTGACTCATGGAGGAACCTGATGAATGCAAAGCAGGCTCAAGGTAAGAGGTAGAAATCTGTGGCCAGCAGTGTGGGTGGGTGGTGGGAGCAGGTTTTATGTTGTCTCACTCAGTCTCAAGAAACTGTACCCCAAACCAGATCAGACCAATTGTTCTTTGTTTCTCTCCACAGCTGCAAAGGGAACATTGGACTCTCAATATCTGAAGGACCTCATGAATATTAACTGGCTGATTTCCACCAAAAGACCTTTAGAAGAAGGCATGTTATTAAATGTTGCTGGATACATGGAGACTTCAACATGTACAGAAAATGTCCAGACCTTCCCAGGATTTAGGGCAGTGAAATGTCTATGGTCTGTTGTTTCAGAGCATTGAGCTTTTGCAACACTTGTGTTTCGTCAGAGCACAGATCCCAAATGAAAGCTACATTTTTCAGTTTCTCGCCTGTTTTGGAGCCCAGTTCTTCTTGGTTTCACTGTTGTGGTTGTCAGGATGAAGTACAGCTCTGCGTAGTTTAAACTGAGAAGGTTAATGGATCCAACTGCAAAAGCTGTTTACCTTGGAGTTTTTTAAATGTCATGCAGTCGTTTCCATTGCTTGTGGCTTTCAAAGTTGTTATTTTTAATAGTAATAGCACTGTAGCATACAAATGTCCCACTTTATAACAGAGAGTCATTATCTTAAATTCTTACAATAGTGTCATCCATGGGAAATCAGAGATCGGAAATTTATCTGTGAAAAATAAAAATGGGTAGGGGTTTTGTTGCTTTTATTGTTGCTATTTCCTTATATTTTATGTTCTAGATTTTGAGTTTCAGGGAAATCATATAGCGAAGCAGTTCTCTGCAACAATTACACATAAGTTACGATCCAAGAAGGCATTTATTCTCCTAAATAAAGTGAGTTAGAAGCCCAGGTATTCTTTTGGTTCTCTTCATTTCACTGAATTGAAGACTGAGTCTGAATTTCTTGTTCAGACACTTGAGTCCAGAAGATGGGGGTTCAGATTTCAGCAGAAAATGTGAGAGTGAAATCTTTGCTTGTTAACTACAATAATACTGCACTTTGTAGCAATGCACTCAAAGGACGAGAAAGGAAGTGCTGTTACTTAGATTTTCATGGAAGGACCCTCCTAGGAGCTTAGTGTTCAAAAAAGTCCAGGCTCTTCAAGGTATTTCAAGGACTCCGGGATCATCTTCACTTAAGCTTTACAAAGACACTTCTCTGGACATGTTGGAAAAACAAGAGTGATAGATGTAAAATCTATTATTTCAAAAGATTTGAGATGATTTTTCCTTTCTGATCCCATTGAGAGCAATGCCTGCCTTCCTGCTTTGATTAGGAACAACAGGAGTTGGGCACTTGAAAGCCAAGAGAAATAGTTAGGCAGAGAATTGTCACGTTAGCAATAGATTTATTTTTCCTCCCCTTTGGGATAATTTTGAGCATTTTCACTGTCGGACTCGTCCTGCTGCAAGGTGAGAAACCTCAGTCTGTCAAGTGATTCCTTTCACAAAGATCAGACTATTTTCTGCAAAACAGCCCTGTTCTACAAGAAAGTCTTTTTAGCTGTCAATCCAGGTGCTTCCAGAAAGGGACAGCAAAAATTGGGCACTGCCCTTAATTGCAGGTTCAGACTCCATTCCCTCCCACACATTTGCGCTCGCCCAGCTGGAGCTCTTTGAGTGTTCACATTTTTAGGAATCCATAACATCATCAAGGCTCACACAGAAAACCCAGTGACAGAAAATGTGATGGCTCAAATAAAAAGAAACAAAGAAAGTCAGAGCTTATTTTCTTTTTTTTTAAAGCTACAACTTCTTTTGTGTCTTTGGTCCTTGTTCTCCATCGAATGTATTAAATTGGTGAAAAGTGTTTATTATTAGCAGACGGAGACTGGAAACTGCTCAGCTGACACCGAGGTTTCACTTGACAGAAATAGTATTTTACTGAAATCCATCATCCATTACAGCTAATTTTCAGCATAATGGGCTGACAGACTTAGGACTGCTGCTCAGCATCAGTGAACAGAGTGGTAAACCTCATTCAAACAAAAGGAAAGATCCTTCTTGAAATATCACAGACAGGTTGGTACACTGTATTTGCCTAAATAAAGGTGTCCTGAGCTATTTTAAATGGTTTAGGTCATCTGTGGGACTTCCAGCTGTCTCTCCACATTGGAGTGGGGCTCTGCTCTCTCATCAGTGTGTGCAAACTGGCAGGTTACAACTGTGTAAGACAAAGGATCCTTGGAAAGGTTTCCCATTCAGATGGAAGATGGTGGGATTAATGGATGGGACATCATTAAAGTCAGGATTAATTTACTTAAATATCAATGTCTAGTGCCACTTGCTACCCTGGGGTGTTTCACCAGGGCTTCACCCCAAATGGTCATGTCTACAGACCCAATGGGACATCCCAAAACCCCTGGTGCATCTCTGATGTCTGTGTGCATGAAACTCTGGGGGCTCAATCCCCATTGTCACATGAGCTTAATCACTCCTGACTGTGCCCATGGTATTGTCTGTATTGACTGTAATTGGAGTTTAGATAGCCAAGATGCACGAGTAAGACAGATATGGACACTTTTGAGTGGGTCCAGAGCAGGGCCATAAAAACGTTGAGAGCACCTCTGCTGTGAGGGAAAGGCTGAGAGAGTTGGGGTTGTTCAGCCTAGAGTAGAGAAGGCTCTGGGAGACCTTATTGCAGCTTTCAGCACTTAAAGGGGGCCTATAAGAAAGATTGGGACAGACTTTTTAGCAGGACCTATTGTGATAGGACAAGGGGTGATGGTTTTAAACTGAAAGGAGAGAGACCTAGGCTAGATATAAGAAATTTTTTATGCTGAGGGTGGTGAAACACTGGTCCAGGTTGGCCAGAGAGGTGGTAGACTTCCCATCCCTGAAAACATTCAAGGTCAGGTTGGACGGAGCTCTGAGCAACCTGGTCTTGTTGAAGATATCCCTGGTAATTGCAGGGAGGTTGGACTGGGTCACCTGGAAAGGTCCCTTCCAACCCAAACCATTCTGTGATTCTATGAATACATCTGCACTTACATTTCTTAATCAAAATCTGAGCCTTGGATACAAAGGCTGCCTTTTGCCATCTTGTTCTTGAAGATACTTTGTGCAACACATTTTCTGCATTGTCACTTTTGCAGTCAGGTCTCTCACTTCTTGAAAATATACCCAGTGATTTCAGAGTCATAAGCACTCCAATTAAATGATTTTGATTTGCCACAGATAAATTACTGCATAGAGCTAATTTTGATGTAGCACAGCAAATCCCGACATGACAATTAACTTACTTCTATTTCTATTCCAGGCACTGTCTGAGTTTTCCTGCTTAGCAGATTGTGGCCAGGACCCATAGCAGTCAGCAAAATTGCAAAAATTGCCCAGATAAAAACACAGTGCAATGCAATATGGAAGCAGCAGCCTAAACTAGCTGACAACTGCTAGCTGTTTTATGCTTTAAATATCATCTTACTCTGCCAAATCCACACTTTCTGCTTGTCAGGATGAGTTCTCAGAACCAAAACATCTTGTAAAGTTTTCCAAATGTTGGGAAAGGTTGGGAACCTGACGGGGACCTGTTTGCTTTTCAGAGCTTCCCAATCTCTTTGGGTTGAGAAAGGAGCAGAGATTTAGATCCATGGGTTATTGATTTTTATGTTAAAAAAAAACAACCAACCAACCAAACAAAAAACCCCCAAACAAACCAGGAAGTACAAGAAATCCCAGTTTATTATCATTGCCAGGTTTTCCATAAGTTTCTTAGATTTAAATATCAATTTAAGTTGTGTTACAAAGCCCTGCCATTATTCAGAATATGCTTTTACCTTTAAAATGCCATTAACTTGGTAATTGGCTGTCGATTTTTGCAGGTGTTTCACTGCTGATAAACGTGTATGTTTATAGAGACATGCACAAACACTTGTTAATGCTGTATCCCACCTGTATCATGGGGGATGGGACATTATCCATCCTGTAAGTAAGACTTAGCCTCACAGTTCAATATTCTTTTCATACTGATCCAAATTTTCCCTATCTTCTGCTGTTGGTGGTTGAAGACTTTTCATCGTGTGGAGGTGGAAGAGCATCAAATTTTATAAATCCATGCTGGATCCCTGCTGATTTTGTCAAGGTCCAGCCTCCTTACAAGAAGATGCTTCTGCAGAAAACCTTCTCTGCTCACTCCATCACGTATTGCTAATGACATAGGATGGCAGTTCTGATCAGGCTGTCGTGGGACACACAAAGAAGTAGCAGTCCCATAGAAAATCATCTAATTATGCAAAAAACAGATGAATGTATGAACAATTCTTCTCTGTACCCCACTCAGGTTTGCTAATCATTTAAAATGAAGGACACAGCAAAAATATTCATGTGGAAGTGGAAGAATGAGTAGGCTTTGAATGGCTAAAATGCAAACATGCAATGATCTGGGATAATATCAGGATATCCAGAACTCCAAAAGTTGCTAGCCAACATAAATTAAATAACTGAAAAGAGTGAAATTTCATTCTCTGAATAGGTGGTGAGAAGTTTGCCACCAGCCTCAACAACAGTGAGGTGAGGCCCAGTAACTGGACAACAGGAGGCAATGTTATTTCCCATATTTAGAGAAAAGATTTTTTTATAGAAAGTGAAAAAAGAAACCAACAGGAATCCTTGAAAATACAGGTAGATATGTATGGGATTTTCTACTTCTTTTTTTTTCCCCCTCCGGTGAAGGGATATTTGTTATGTAAAAAGTGCTGTTCTGTAACTCTCTGTGTGTGGAAAGCTGAATGTGGAAATGATGAAGGAGAATTTTGGCTGCCTGGCCTTCCATGTGTGAAAAGACTTAAGAGGTTTGGATGTCGTCTTGTTTTTCCTTTGCTGAGTGAGGACTGTGATCCAATCTCTTAGGGAGGCATTTTCCGTTTTAGATTGGCTGTGGAAACAAAACAAAAAAAAAAGTCTTTTGAAGCATTTGAAATTGTTTTGCTTATGATTGTCCCATCAGTGAAGGGGATTTTGCACCTCTAAATAGGACTGGAAGATCAACCCAGCAGCCTTCCTGCTGGCATATGCAACGTATCAGATTCTGAAAATGTGGGTTATGAGCACAAAAATAACAGCCTGCTATGTCTGTGAAGTGGATCCTTAGAGCAGCAGAGGTTTGTGTTTCAATGCTGAAGGTGTAAGGCTCAGCTGGTATAAGTGGGTGAGCTCTTCACTTGATAAGTCCCTTATCCTACTCCAAGGAAGCTACAAGTCTTGTTCTGATTCTGACTGTAAAACATTTCTCCACCCTTGTTTATATTCTTCATCCTCCTTACACTACCTTGCCACATTAGCTGTAGGTTGAAGTGCTCTTCCATCAAGTCATCCAGCAACCCCTCTATTCCCATCCTCACACTGCTTCTAGGATTATGAACCATCACTGGGGTTCACCTCAACTCCCACCTTTCTTATCACCCTTGAGGAAATTGCAGCCTAAGAGGGAGGTGTTTTTGAGTAACAATATTTTTATTTTATGAAAGATGTTAGTGAGGACAGATATGAGGTTGAGGGCTATGCCATGACTCTGTCCTGCCTGTCAACTCCCACCATCCTCAGCAGTGTGGGATAAAAGTAGAGTCCAAGATCAGAAATGTGCAATAGCCATTCATTTTGTTGACATCTTTGTCCCTTATAAAATGGAAGACAGAACCAGGTTTGTTGGCTTCCTTCTTGTGTTTGAGTTCAGCTAGGAGCTCTTTGTTCATAGAAACATAGAACCACTGAATGGTTTGAGTTGGAGGGGATTTTAAAGCTCATCCAGTCCCAACCCCCTGCCATAGGCAGGGACACTTCCCACCACATCAGGTTGCTCCAAGCCCCATCCAACCTGGCCTTCAACACTGCCAGGGAGGGGCAGCAACAGCTTCTCTGGGCACTCTGGGCCAGGCTCTCACCATCCTCACACCAAACAATTTCTTCCTAGTATCCAATCTAAATCTCCCCTCTTGCAGTTTGAACCCATTCCCCCTTGTCCTATCACTCCATGCCCTCATCAGAATTCCTTCTCCAGCTTTCCTGTAGCCCCTTCAGGTACCGGAAGGTGCTCCAAGGTCTCCCTGGAGCCTTCTCTTCTCCAGGCTGAACAACTCCAACTGTCTCAGCCTGTCTCCATAGGAGAGGTGCTCCAGCCCTCTGATGGTCTATCCTCTGGACTCACTCCAACAGCTCCATGTCCTTCTTATGTTGAGGACTTTAGAACCAGACACAGAGCTTCAGGTGGGGTCTCACAGCCACACAGTTGTTCATCCACACAGCCATTTTTTGCCTGACTTCTTATTTGTTGGGATGGAACACTTTTGAGAGTACCATCACCTTGCAGTCTGCCTGTCTTCCCTTGAGCTCTGCTCAGGGTGCTTTGTGGAAAAGTGAAGTTTCAGGAGCAAAGACCAAAAAGACAGGTTGAATGCTCTAAAATGGGAACAAGCAGCAGTCATCACATTCATAACCACGTGGTTTGGAGGAGAATCAGGTCCATACTGTTGCAGAGAAATGCCAGATTTCCTCAGCATCTTGCCTCAGATCTCTCACTGCAATGTCTCTTTCATGGAGGTTTTGGAAGCAGCCAAGACTTGAAGACTATCACACCATGTCCTGGGCAAATGACACGTGCTCCTTGTGGTGGGGCATTGGAGAACACATCAGATGGCCCTGTCCTATCCAGTGCACAAGGCAATTTTGATTTAAGACAGAAAATACTTGTGTGTTTTCTTCATCACTTGCCATAGTGTCTCTGTCCCAAGAAAATGCACCTAATTGCACTGTCTAGTTTAGAATCATAGAATCATTATGGTTGGAAGGGACCTCCACGGTCATCAAGTCCAACCTTTATCCCATCATATTCCTAACCATTAGACCATTAGACCATGGCCTCAAGTGCCTCATCAACCCATTTTTTGAACACCCCCAGGGATGGTGACTCCACCACCTCCCTGGGCAGCCCATTCCAGTGCCCAACCACCCTCTCAGTAAAGAACTTCTTCGTAATCTCCAACCTAAACTTCCCCTGATGGAACTTGAGGCCATTTCCTCTCATCCTGTCATTAGCAATTCAGGAGAAGAGACCAACACCAGCCTCACTACAACCTCCCTTTAGGTAGCTGTAGAGGGCAATAAGGTCTCCTCTCAGTCTCCTCTTCTCCAGGCTCAATAACCCCCGTTCCCTCAGCCAGTCTCCATAAGGTTTGTTTTCCAGACCTCTCACCAGCCTCATAGCCCTTCTCTGGACTCGCTCCAGCACCTCAATGTCCTTCCCTTGGTTGTGTCTGTTTATATGCTTTCATGTCTCTTCATCCTCTACATCTTTCCTCAACGACCTTTTTTAGAAGCAATAGTGTCAACAGAACTTGATAGGTGCATGGGTGTAGTTAGATAGAGGTATCAGAAGTAGTTAGACAGAGATATCTCAAAGATACAGATTCCCCAAAGATTTTGCAGAAAAAGCTCCCCAAACAGAGCAGAAAAATCTTATTAATATCTCCCGTAATGTGAGGAAAAATAACTTTCCCCTTTATAGGCATCAGAGGACCTGCACAGGGAAGAGCCACTGCAAACCCGACTTCAGTTTCACTGCTGCTTGAATTTCAGTGTTTCCAAATTACAACAGGGCCCCATTGTTAATCCTAATCTTGGATGTCATCAGCACACTCTCCCTGGGCTAATTATTCAACACATTCTACCACCTCTTCACACATAATTCTCCTCTTAAAGATCTTCTAAGTGCAACAATTTAAGACCCAGCCCACCCCTTCTTCCTCTGATGGAGGCTCTTTGGCCAAACTCTTTAATGTTACATGAGAAACTTGAACTTCTGGAAATAACTTTGGCAGCCAATTGGCAGTTAATGACAATTTGACTTCGTACCATAGAAACATATCCAAGAAAACAAGCACAATCTTACGGACTTTTGTTTTTGCTACCATTGCCAGTTAAATCAAAATATTTTATTGAGTCTTTTTTCAGCTTTTCCTGCATCTATCTGAATAATATCTGTTATTTTTTTTCCTTTTTCCTTTTTTTTTTCTTCAATTGCAGAACTATTTTTAAATCATGCATGAGTTAGTTTGAAGAATTATTATTGCTGTGTTTCTTCTTCAGGTCAAAACTTTGAGAAAACAATGTTTAGTTTTGTTAAATAATAATTATTGCCAGATAAAGCTTTCATATAATTACTTCATGCCATGAATGGGAATTTTTTATTGCAATTCTCAAAAGACAGCAGATGGTATATGGCATAACCTTACACAGAGTTACATATTTCTCTGTGTTGCTCTGGTTACATTTGGGAGCAGTGTAATACAAATGTACACATGGTGTTTTCTTGGTAGCAAAAATTGCAGTTTCTAGTACTTGTACTGCTTTATAAATAAAATCAGACATAGTCTCTTTGGTCCACCATTTCTTCTGGAGAAAGCCTCTCTGTTAGTAGATCTGTGAAGGACCTCTCTCAATAAAAGCATGAACTTGGTGCTTTGCAGTGGCTCTTGTGATGTGAATGGCAGCACATTATTTTTGTCTCAGTTCCACTGAGATCAGGAGAGACAGGGTTGGTGTCAAAGGTTAACAAGGAGAAGGTCACCAAAAGGACATCTTTTCTACTACCATAGGACTGTCTTGTCCACATATCCCACATCATTCTCATCTCCATGGCTTGACTCTACAGAGCTCTCTGCCCAGTTTAGAAAGGATTTCGACACTCATTCCCACCTTCCTCTCTGTCACTGGACATGAAAATTATATCCTAGGATAGTGGGATGGGATGGGAAAGATCAATCCTGATTTCTCCTGGACACCTCTCCCTGAGACATTCCCTGATTTTTGGCAAATGGCATTGTATGAGTGAAACTTTGCTTTCAGTCTGGTTTTATTGCCATCAGGTACGGAGCAGTTTGAGGGAAGAAAAAGGGATAGCTCATATATATGGGAAATATGGCTTTATGGTGAAGGCTAAGGCCATCTTGGCCACTTCATGAATGTTGACTGGTTCAATAAATCCTATCAAATCATATGATATTGTGTAGTATCCCATCTCTCACTTCCTAGACATCCCATACACAGTTTACAGTGCAATATTGTGCAGATGATCATAATAGTCTCTTCAAATTCTGAAGTCTGCAGAGAGGAGGTATTTTATTTAAATTAAATTTAGCTGCTTGCAGTGTAGAAATCCATGTCTGAACTCATCTTCCCATGCTCCCTTCTTATTTGATAGCAAAGGCATTTTTAGCTCAATCCACCTGAAATATTAAAACTCAGTAGGAGGCAGATTGCATCCTAAATCCCACTGACTTCACTGGCTGGATCATCACTGGTGTCCATTTGATGACTGAACGACCATCTGAGATGAAGATGTCAAAGGAATTGGTGTTTCATTTCTGCAATAGGCGCATAACTGCCATACCTTCTAAACAGCTGGAGCAGTAAATAGAAAATCTCACCCAAATCCTTTAGACACAGTATTGCCTAACTTGTTCCTCATTTTCTTCCTTTGCTCCCTCTCTTTTTTTTTCCCTTCAGCACTGAATTTATTCCTTTAAAGTAATTGCTGATGCCATTTAACTAATTGTCATCATCCTTTCCAAGGAAAAATTAATTTTGCTTGTATGTAAATGAGATATTTGGTTCTTTTGAGAATAATCACAATTTTTTAGTTCCATAATGAAGTCTAAGTAATGACATTTGCTCTTTTTCCTTTGCTCATCTACTCCATTAATTAATGTCTTTTACTTTTTCCATAATAACATTATGTTTTCAGAATGGTTGTCATTCTTATTGATACGTTCAGTCTAGGAAACCCACTGTGAACAAAATTGGTAACTATTAAATATTAATTAGCTATAAAATGAGAAGAAATCTCAAAAGACACCCAGAATTCGAATCAACATTCAGACATTTTAGGTATTCATTTCCTTCCTTGCTTTTGAACTTTTTGAGAGACAGAAATACTCAGAGATGGATAGCTTTCAAGCAGGACTGAAAAAGCACCAAGAATTTAAAAGAAGAGCCTGAAAACCTGACCTAGACTTTCCATACTGATAGATCAAAGGCTTTTGGATAAGTATTTAGATTCTTGGGTTTTTCCATCCTAGTCAAACTCTCCTCTCTGTCCTTTTGAGATTCTCCTACAACTTGCAACAATGTCTGCGTAAAACTTAGCTTTGTTTCCTCCTCTCCTTCTTTCCTCCCCTACTGAATCACTACAAAGAAAGAGGCTGATGGATCCAACTGCACTTATTTTCAGCTTGTATATGCTGGGGAACTCATCACAACTGGAGCTTGGCAAAGAAGTTCCTAGCTGGCGGACCAAGTATTTGGCAACCAACACAGCAAGTGAATGGCTATGGCTGGCAGCTTTCCCTGGATGTCTGAACCAGCCAGCAGAATAATGTGAACACGGGAAGTGGAAGGTCAGCTCACATTGGACTGTTATTCCCTTGCAGGAGAGTTGATGATCTCGCTAATTTGTCAATGTAAGAGTCTTAATCCATTGCCACTTGACTTTAGAGATGTGGACGTTAACTTGGAGGGGAAAGACGACTTTGAGAATTGGGACAGTATAAGCAAAAAGTATCAGGTGACAAGAAAAATAGTAAAGAAATCTGACAAATGCTAAGGGCATTAGCTTAGTAATGGCACAGTTATTACAGCACCATTTCTGACCTCCAACTCTGGTGGCTGCATCCCAAACTGATGAGGATAGAGCCTGGATTAAGTCAGCAAAATAATTGATTTATTTTTTACTTTTTATTTATATATTTTTTTATATTTTTATATATTTTATATATTTTTTATATTTTTTATATATTTTACTTTTTATTTACCTTTGAGACCTTGACAAGAAATAGGGCATGTGCTGATGCCAACAGACATAGCTGGTACCAACGGCACATCATGGCAGGAATAGGCTCTGTACAAGGAGAAGCACTTGTATCCCTGATTAACAAAAGCTAACACATCCACTTGGAGACAATACCAGCAGCTTACAGGAGAACTGCCCAGAATAGCATCCCATCACAGACAGTCAAGATTTTTCTCCTAGAACGACATCTGATTTATTAATCTTAATAATTCAATAATTTGTTCTGTGGCAATGCCTATGAGTTTTTGCTCTTATTAATTTTAAATGCATTTGTCCATCTTTTAGTGACGTTTAAAATATTATGAACTCTGATGTGTGAAGTCTTCTGAGAAGCTTGGTAGTTGCCTAAATATAGACAAAAAGTCCTTACTCCAAATAAAATCAGGTGCACTGATGAGTCTTCAACCAGTACTTGAACTTATATCAATATTCTTCTCACTGTTCGTGCATATCTTTTGCCTTACAGATTGGAAGCAAAAGTACTGAAGAGTATGGAAAGCATGGAAAAATACAACTCCTTTAGTTCTGGCCTGGGTAGTAATTGAAGGAACATTTGGAAATGGACACTTGTGTGATAAGCTGACATCAACCTCAAATTCATTAAGAGAATGAAAAGCTGCAAACCGAATTAGTTAATAACTACAAAATTCACCTTATTAAGGTTTCCTAAGGCATGGTACTTTGAGCTTTCTGTGCTATTACATTATCTCTTTGGTATAAGCTATTGCAGTGCCCTGTGTTGCAGAATGAGTGACCTGAGGCCCTTGGTGGAAAATAACTTAATTACCTGGAAAGCACTGAGTTTTCTAAATCATAGAGCCATAGAGTGGTTTGGGTTGGACAGGACCTTAAAGATCACTTGGTCCCAATCCCCTTGCCATGGGCAAGGACACCTCCCACCAGACCAGGTTGCTCCAAGACCTGTGGCCTTCAACACTGCCAGGGAGGGGTAGCCACAGCTTCTCTGGGCACCCTGGGCCAGGCTCTCACCACCCTCACACAAAAGAATCTCTTCCTCGCATCCCATCTCCATCTCCCCTCTGGCACTTGGAACCCGTTCCCCCTCGTCCCATCACTCCCTGCCCTTGGCACCAGTCCCTCCCCAGCTTTCTTGGAGCCCCTTCAGGCACTGGAAGGTGCTCTAAGGTCTCCCTAGAGCCTTCTCTTCTCCAGGCTGAGCAACTCCAACTCTCTCAGCCTGTCTCCAGAGCAGAGTTGCTCCAGCCTTCTGATCATCTTCATGGCCTCCTCTGGACTTGGTGCACCAAATCATGATGTAGAATCAGAAGCATGTTTTTATTCCAGCCTATGTTGTATACTTAGTCACATTCTCTGGGAACAAATTTAAGTGAAGCCTCCTCTTGTTATTAGTCTTGCTGTTGTCTCATTCAGATGAGGATTTTCAGCTTGTCTTTAAATGAGGCAGTGCAAGAGCTGACCTGTGCCTCCATAGGAACTCTACAGAACAAAGCTAGAGTGCAAAAATTCGGAATAGGATGGCCACCAGATACACACACTGTAGCAGAGGCTCCAGTGGTCTTTTCTGTTTGGATGGCTTTCTTCTACCACCTCATCAAGCATCAAGGGAACAGCTTTCATGGGATGTTGAGTGAAGAATGAGTGAGGGTTTCTAGAGGTCTGTTGGAGCGTGAAACTCTTCCCTTGGCCAGAACATCCCCTGGAGCCTGGGCTGTAGGTCATCCTTTACACCCAGGACACTCGCTAGAGCTTTAGAATAATGGTCTCCAGATGCCTCCAATATTTCTTGACCTCAGCACCCTTTTATAAGGAACATGTTTCTTCTGCATTAAGCAATTTGGCCTGCTTTACCCTTAGCTCCCGGTCCCAAATCACGTTCCAAACTGCAAACACTGGTTAACAGGACTTAGGGGAATGAGAACTCCATGGGAGTGACTAAGATGAACCACTGCATCCATTTGAGTTAGAAGCAGAAGTGCTTCTAGGAAACAGAGATGCTGAGAGGGGTTGGAATAAGGGGAAGATACTTCATTTAAGACCTTCACCTTTGCATCCCACTCCTTCTGATGCTCTATACAGGTCTCCAGGAAAATGCACTCTCAAGGCAACAGAGCAGCTCTAGCTGATGCAAACCTGCTGTGACAATATTGAAATCAAAGCCTTCCACGGGAGTCAACAGACTGACTCACTGTTTTCTCAGACATCTCAGAGGTCTTAATTTGTAGCTGTACCTACAAAATGCTCTCCTGAACACACAATCTGCTCCTCATTTCTTTGGATGGCATGATTCTAATTACCTTCTTCTCAGCCACTAATTTGAGGCTATCATTAGTGCAATGGTCTCCAAGTTTGCTCTGAGGCAGGGAAGCTGATGAGTAATTACACACTTCTGCTCATCTTTAGATAGGAATGATTGCTTGAGGAAAGTGTCTGTGTGATGGTTTGGTTTCACAGAATCACAGAATCTAAGGGGTTGGAAGGGACCTCGAAAGATCATCTAGTCCACCCCCCCTGCCAGAGCAGGGTCACCTACAGTACATCACACAGGAATGCATCCAGGCGGGTTTTGAATATCTCCAGTGAAGGAGACTCCACAACCTCTCTGGGCAGCCTGTTCCAGTGCTCTGTCACTCTCACAGTGAAAAAGTTTTTCCTGATATTTACATGGAACCTGATATTTACAAGCTCCCTCAGCCTCTCCTCATAAGGGAGATGTTCCATTCCCTTAATCATCTTTGTGGCTCTGCGCTGGACTCTCTCAAGCAGTTCCATGTCTTTTTTGAATTGTGGGGCCCAGGTTTGTTAAGTTCATCTAGCCTGGTGAGAAACCAGTGCTGAGGGAACAATCATCTCAACTGCATCCCAGTAAACCAACAACATGGATATTTTGCTCCTATTAGCTGTGGTCAGAGAATTTAATTTTGTTTATTAATTATGAGTTTTATGAACGTCTCCAAGATTGGTAATGTAAGGATAGCAATGAATAATGCAGAGCCAGAGAAATAGCCCTCTGGTCTATTATCCTCTTTAGAAAGGCTGATATCAGTTACTTCAGAGGAGGATGCTAGAGTCCTTTAGTTTAATAGCATCCTGCAGTTTAGTGAATAGCCTGTTTTGGAGAAAAGCACTTTATTATTCCCACTCCTTTGACAGCAGAAAGCTTACATATCTTGAGGAACTGAGATTTACTTGGCCTTCAAAACCAGTTTGTTTTTAATTTGTTATTGTAATCCAGACATCTAACCTCTGTCAACTCAGTCATCTTCTGCCTTGTACTGTAGTAGCAACCTATAGTTTAACAGCAAACTACATTGTCCCAGTGAATCCCACAGGTTAACTATTCACTGTGGGTACTTTTTCTCCCATGTATTCTCATTTTTCTTCCTGTTCTGCACTTGTTTTCCTTAACTACTTTTCCACTCTCTGCACCCCCCCAACTTATGTTTCTCTTGGCTTAAACAAAAGAGAAAATAAATATATTAGTTCAGCAAGAGAGGAGGTTTTTGTGATGCTAATCTCCTAATGATCATCATGTCATGATGCCAAGTCTAAGTAGCAGCAGTGATACTTCAAATAAAATTTAGCTCACAAATCAAGACTTAAGTTCAGTGTCTATAAATGTTCTAGATGTTCCAACTTCCACTGCAATAAATGCAGAGCAGCCAACACAGTCAACAGAATGCAGGCAACAATGCAATTCTTCCTAAAGAAGACAATCCTAGGGGTATTCAGTTGACCATATTCAGACATCTAGTGTTCATATGAGGTGCCCTAGGGAATCTAATTTGCTTTCCAACTGGCACTAGAGGGAGAAGTGGAGCTTGATTAGCTCGTGTATAAAATTAGGCAGCCTTGTGTGCATGTGTCACATAACCTGAGGTGTCTCATATACTACTAGATTTCTAAATTTAGGAAAGTAAATCTCATTCACACTGTCAGATCTGTTCAATCACCCTCTAAACTCTGTTAATTTAGCTTTCCACTGATGAGAACATGGTCTTGCACTCTTAACTCACATGCAGACATCTCCACGTAGCCCCCTCCATTTATGTATGTTCCTCTGCAAGATGTCTTCTACTCCTTAAGCCAAAAGGCCAACATTCCCTTGGTCCTGAAATGGTGGTTCCCAAGTAAGCTACATATAACATTGCAAAACAGGAATAGACAAACTCAAGAGCTACAACTTTTCCCTCATTTTGATAAAGAAATCTGGGCAATCATTGATGAAAAGCCCAAGACGGGCATTGGATCTGATCTCTGCTCTGAAAAAGTCTGTGTCTCTGTGAGGCCTATGATATTTGCCATATATGTAGAAGAGGTGTAACTATTTGATATTCCTACCATAAACAGCTATTCTGTAGTTGTTTCAGGGCTCTCTTCTGGTCAAGAAGTTTTGGGATCCCACATCTGTCTGCATTCCTTCAAGTAGATATGACCTTAGTCTTGCTTCTTCCACTGGGGATTATCCAGCCAAATAGTTTTGCTCTTTGGAATAAGGGTTGTCTCTAACATTGTATTTGTAAAGCACCCAACATACTGAGCTCTGGTCTTGGCTAGGGAATTTACTTGTGGTTTCATTGAAGTCATCACTATTATTTCATAAACTAAAATATCTGTAGAGGAAAACAGGAATTATGATACACCATTTCTAACTCTTATTCTCCTGGCTCTGCATCCAGTTCTAGAGTTTGTAAATAAATAAATATGTATCTGTGTTCTTCCACATATTTCATTTGATGAGATGAGCACTAATAAAACAGAGAACATTTAGAAAAAAGGCAATTAGACTCTTATTGAGACAAATAGAGCAGGATTTTTGAACTAACCTTTTTTGTGATGAAAGAGGAAAGGTAAGGAGGGATGATTCAATCACAGACCCCAAATGGCAACATTATATTTTTTAAAAAAAAAGAAGAGGACACACAAACACAAATGAGACTATTTGTTAAAGTCTGCAGCTCCATGCCTTCTTCCTTAATTAGTTCTAGAGCATTAAACTTTGGAGTTGTGCAAACACTGAACCTGCTGCATGAGATTTTAATGACTGTATTTTTTTTGTTTACATTAAATTAAAAATTAACTATCAGCTCCACTCTTCATTATGCAGGATTATTACAGTCTTTGGATAATAACAAGAATGTCATAGATGACACACTATTTGGGCACAATTCACTTCTAAATAATCTTCCTGGGAGCATGCAAAAAAAAAAATAGTGCAAGAAAAGCCAAACAAAAGAACACAGATTAACTATCCCTTATGCATGTTCCTGCTCTCCAGATGATTATTTAATTACTGAGTAAATTTTGCATGCAAACTGCAGGAGTAAGCCAGAGAGACGAGTCTAGGTATCAGAATATTCCTGCTGATAGCCCTAATCTCTTGGATACTGTCCTTCTTCTTCTTCTTTGCTGTTCTTTTAGACCCAGGAAAATTGTGTGTGCCTTTATCATTGGAGGCATAGCTCCAGCAAAGTGATGGGTGAGTTGTAGCTGTGAAACCTTCTTAGGCAAAGAGGACACCTAGAAAGTGTTAAGTAGCTGCAGAGGGGATTAACTACTCACTATTGGCCTGAATCCTCTTTTGGGTATCTATATGGGCATTTTCCTAATGCATATCTTGATGGTTTCCCAGGAAAATATGGTAGGTGTCTACAAACACTACACCTTTCTGCAAATCTGCACCTTTCCTTTCTCATTGCCAGCTGAACCCTCAGGCTAGCTTTGGTCAACACCCAACTGGGAGGTTAAATGAGCCATGTATTCATACCTTATTAGACAAATAATATAATCAGTCATGACCCACAAACTCTTCAGAAACCAGACTTTCATCTCTGATGTGTACAGCTCTCAAGAGATCTGCAAAAATAACCTTAACCATTTAGGTCAGAATCAAAACTGCAAGACTGCCTTTTCTTTCTCCCAACTGAGCAGGTAGAAATGCTGCTTTATTTTTCACCCTGGTGTTTTGTGCTCACTTTTAGAATGGAAGATATTGTTCCAGATAAGTTTAATGAAGTAAATTACTTCATGACCTGCAATTCCCTGATGAAAATGAGAAATCCAACATATCCTCTGACAGCTACTATCCAGATCTATTTCTTATGCTACTTTCTGTAACAGTTCTCCAAAGGAAAAGTGACCAGTGCAGGTTGGATTTATTATCAAAACAGAAGAACGAAGCATGAGTGAAAATTTTCTTTACTGCTGCCATGAAAACTCACAGAAGGACCAGAGAATTTCAGCATTGCACAGGCACCCACCTTTTTGGGATGGAAATATGGTCCTCCCACAGTATACATTAACCAGTACATAAGATATTGCCACCTTTAAAAAAACAAGACACAAACCCTTACAAAACCTCCCAACCACCCAAAACCAAAGCCCAACAACTGTATAGAAAGTAGGTTATTAAATCTTACAGCTATCAGCTTTCTTTGTCGCTCTCTGGTAAATTTATATCAGAATTTCTACCAGAAGAGAACCTCTGTTTTTCAGAATGCTGGATCCAGTGGATAACTACATGGTTCTAAAACAGGGTGTGGGGGGAAGGAAAAGAGCCTTCAGTTCTGTTTCAGATCAGTTGTAGTCATAAATCATTGCCAGCTGAAGACTTTTTCCATGGCCCAAGTGAACAGTGTGTTTCTAGTCCTCAGGTGATCTCCATGTAAAATTGACCATGGGGCTAGGTCTGGCCACATTGGAGGCCAACTCATTGAGGGCCACTCAGCAGCTGAAGCTGACCTGTTCTTGAAATGAAACCTTGGCACTGCTCACCCCCTTTGTATGTGAAGATTTCCCTTCTGGGCTTTCCAAAACTACGTTCTCCACACACAATTTATTCTCTCCTTGTGCAGCGGGGAAGACAGGCTGACCCGTTAGCAATAAAGCAAACGTGTGGGAGATCTGTGTACCTCTTCCCAGTTTCTTCTCAGACACATCATGTGACTCTGCCAACTCACATTGGGTGAGATTCACCTCACCCAGCTTCATGTGTCTGTGATGCAGGCATCTACAGCTTCACTAGTCCCACTTGGCTGCTTCCACAGTTGATGAAGACAAATCACATTTTTAAAGGATGGTTCATCCAACTTGTTTTGGACATTTACTTTAGGGTGATGCCTACATTGGGCCAGATAAATTCCACTGCTGAGTCTCAGCTCTCTCTTTAAAATAGTGGTAATATTGTGGCTCTACTTTTCAGCTGAGTGTTAAGGGATGTGTCGAAAGCTTGGATATCATGTAAGGTGTTATGTATAGGTAGAACCACATCCCACAATCTATTGCTTTATTTCCTAAACTTGCAATGCTATGCACTATAGTAATATTTTATGTACACCCTGAGATAGTTGTCCCATTGAACTCTGGCAATTGTGAAATTCCTAGACAGAGGCACTGACGTTTGGAAAATTCAGAATACTGATGGCCAGCTGGCAGCCCTTGAGCTTCACCCGTAGCATAAGATGTTCGAATCCGGTACTAGCTAAAGCCCAGCTGGCACAGAGTACACAAATCCCTGTTTTGGGGAAATAAGCCAGCAAAGGCTGTCATCACTGGGCCATCCTGAAGCCTAGTTTCACACCTCACCCTGCTCCACCCCACAAAATACTGATGGAGACCTGAAGAAGCATGACCATCTCCCACCTGTGAACCACTAGGAGTGGTCCCCCTCACTTCTGTTCTCGAGGGTGCACAGATCAAGTGGTTCTTGGCAAATGCAGCCTTTAGGCTTATCCTGTCAGATTTGCTTTGTAGCCAGACCAGCCAGAAGCAGAAGGTCATTAAGGACACCTACACCCCTTCCACCCTGATCCATTCTGAGCACTTCTGGAAAGCCCTGAAGACAGTCCAACACGTATATTTTCAAATCAAAGTTGCCAAGCCAAACAAAACACTCGTATCCACATAAATGAATTCCACATGCTTTTCAGAGTGTTACTTTAGGATGGATCCACAGATGGTGTAAATCTGAAGAATACTGCTGATTTTGAAGGAAAAGCATCTTCTGTGAAGGAAATGCCAGATCTACTTGTTGCAGTATAGCTGGCGAAATACATTTTACACCAAAACTATTTTTTCTTCTTTTTTTTTTTTTTCCTTTTTTCCTAAGAGAGAAGAGAAAAAAAAAAAGATCTATATAAATAACTATACTGTACTGCTCTGTCTAAAAGGTCAGGGAACATTTTACAAGCTGGACTCCTAGCCAGAATTTGTGACCTGTGTTTTTCAAATGCATCTGCAGATGGGAGCCCTTTATGCAGTAGTTAAAAAATGTGGGAAAATAATAAAATGAGGAATGTCTCAGCTTGGGGAAAAAAAAAAGAAAAGCAATCCAAACCCTTTAGTTTGTATTCCCATTTTTTAATTGATTAAATACAGGGGAAGCATTCTTTAATTTGCCTGTGCTTGGAAGGGAGGGGGAAGGTTCTAAAGCTACCGGAAGGATTTGAGCATTTAATTAAAAGCAGTTGAAAATAATAAAATTTAAAATAAGGTTAAAAATAAAAAGGTAGGTCCAAATACTATCTCTGTTATTATGTTTTACACCAATTTTTCCTGCTTGGAATGTGTCTTGTGGCCATGACCCAGTTCAGAATGAAGTTAACACAAAGAGACTCTGAGAACTTGGTGGATCTTTGGATTGAGCATTATATGAAGAACTTCTCCTCTGGAGCCTGACTTGGCTCTTTACAGAGATGGAAGCAATGCACAGGTTTGGATGGCTCAGGTCATTCAGTGTGAGGTTGCAGAAGATAGCTTGCATCACCTGAGACTGATTTTGGAGAAGCTGTCTTCCCAGGAACTCCATCTAAATAACTTGGTTCATGTCAGGGAGATCAAGAACAGAAAATGGTGCAGTATGTCCTCAAGACCAATCAAAAACATTTTGTTGGAACAAAGTTTATCTTTCTCACTAGATTTCTGATATTCCTTGTTTCTGGCAGAGACAGAAGGAATACAGGGATGGTGTAGCTTGTGGTGTTTTCTTTGTCTGACCAAGGCTGGATTTTGCAGATGCCACCATAAAAGAAGAAAGCTATGTGAAAAATTTTTAAATTCCTGCTCCTTCACTTTCTGCAAATGTCACATCTCTTCCTGATAAAACTAAATAATCTGCCTTTTTAATGCATTTTGTATCCAAATGGTAAGATCTCTTTTAGCTGTGCTTGTAGCAGTTTCACCTTTAATTATCAGGAATAGACACTTGAACTGCAGCCCTAATTATGCTATATCAAAACACTCATTTTCTTAGCCAAATTTCCCTTTCTCTTTAGATCCTTATCTCCTCTACCAGTGGTCTGGAGCAGATGTATAGACAATCTCAGTATGAACAGAGTTTGTGTAGCATGACTCTTTGTGGCCAAGGGCTTTCAGCACTCAAGGGTTTGGAGAAGTCCACGGATGAAGGTTGTGTCATAGAATCATGGAATCATAGAATCATAGAATCATGTCCTGGGGTGCATCAAGCACAGCGTGGCCAGCTGGTCAAAGGAGGGGATTGTCCTTCTCTACTCCACACTGGTGTGGCCTCACCTCCACTACTGTGTGCAGTTTTGGGCTCCACAGTTCAAAAAGGACATCAAACTACTGGAGCATGTCCAGAGGAGGCCACGAGGATGGTGAAAGGACTAGAAGGGAAGAGCTATGAGGAGCGGCTGAGGTCACTTGGATTGTTCAGCCTGGAGAAGAGGCGGCTGAGGGGCGACCTCATTGCAGTCTATGGCTTCCTTACAAGGGGCAGAGAAGGGACAGGTACTGATCTCACTCCTGTGACCAATGACAGGACTGGGAGTGACAGCAGGAGCTGAATCAGGGGAGGTTTAGGTTGGGTGTCAGGAGAAGGTTTTTCCCCCAGAGGTTGGTGGAGCACTGGCACAGCTCCCCAGGGCAGTGGGCACAGCACCAACCCTGCCTGAGCTCCAGCAGCGTTTGGGTGATGCTCTCAGGTACATGGGGTGACTTGGGGTGTCCTGCACAGGGACTGGGCTGGGACTCCATGATCCTGGAGGGTCCCTTCCAACTCACCATGTTCTATGATTCTATGATCCTATGATTCTAAACATAATATTCAAGAGTTTCACAGATGTGATATCTCCTCATCGTATTTTTTTAACGAAAGGAGAAAACAATAAGTGTCCTAAGCAGTTTCTCAGTACAATTTATGATCTTTTAGATCTCTGTCATATCCCATGTCAGTTATATTTTCCCAGATTAAAGTGCTGTTGACAGTTTACTGTTCGGATGAAAACTGTCCCACCTACCTCATCACCTTTTTCTTCCTGAATGCTTCAGGCAAATAGAAGACATTTAGAAGTCTTCCAGAAAACGGAAGGAGTCACTGATACCCTGGAAATGTACTCACCTACCCCAGGTAAGAAAGACCTTTCTTTTCTTCATTGGAATTTATGAAAGCCAAATATGTGTTGTCAAATGAAGGTATGGTACCAACCTGAATGTTTTCTCCCTGTGATTGTACTCTCTTCCTCCCCCCGTTATTTTCCATGACTGCAATTTATCGATGTCACTTCAATATTTTTCACTTGGGAACTTCAATATTTTTTTTCCTGCTAGCAGCTGGGTATCAGACCTACCTAGGCCACAACAAATGTTTCCAATAGCCATGATTCCTGGGTAGGATGATCTGGCTGATCCAGGGATATCCAGCCACAAGTCAGTGAAACGTTTTTAGTTGAGTTTTTATTGACTGGAATGAAATACATGATTTCATTTTATTTTGAGGAGGCAGGATGCTGTCTTCATAATTTGTATTTTTAGAATTGGGCAGGAAATTACTTTCTAGTTCAGTCCTGAAAAAAAAAAAATTGACATTTAAAAAAGTAATTCTTTGTTGCTGTTGTGGGATGAAACACAAATTGTGCAAGTATTTTAATGGAGAGGAAACAGAACTCAGAAGAAAATGCTGAGACTTCCTTGGTTGCCATGGTGACTGGAGTACTCAGTCAGAAGGTTTCATAATTTTGCAGTGTGTAAGATTTTCCTCAGTTGTAGACCCAAACATATTTTGCAGTGGAATTGCAAACCCCAACCTAAAGCATTTAAGTTTATTGACAATGTGCTTGCTTTTTATGGCCTCTTAGAAGTAGCCCCTATACCTCAACAGCTTCATAGAAAAGCCTCCAAGCTAAGTCTAGTTCTTGCTAAACCACCTTCCTCAATCTGAGAAAATATGAGAAGTGCTTTCAGTCTCTTTTACTGAAAGTATTCTATCTTATTGTAAGGAAAAAATTATATGAGTGAGGATTTATAACTAATTGTCCTACAAACTTGAGGAATGTCCTTACCATCAACTTGCAATCATCTCTCTAAGGCTTCAAGCTCATCATACAACCTACAAGTAAGGTATCATTATCAACAAAAGTTTAGATGTTTTAAATAATTACATGATTTTCAACAAAATCCCCTTCTAAAGAAAACCAAACCAAAAAGAAAAAGCTTTTGTCCAAAAGTTCCCACTATCTGGAAATATTCTTAATGAAAGTATAGCTTCTAATGAAATGAAGATATGGAATGAGCCATAAAGTCATATCTTTCTTGCTGCTATTATTGTATTGTCCCAAATCCAGATGCCAGAGCCCTGAAACTAATGTATATAGAAAATAAACTCAATGTTGAAGGTCTAGTTAGTATTCTTGAAGAGTCACTGGAGCAATTTCATCTCCTGTGATTGCTTCTGGGCACAAATCAAAATTTAATGAGGTGCAAGGCTGAGAAAAAGGAATAAATTGAGGTGACATGTACAATACTGGGATTTTTTACTGTCGTTTGGAAAACTAGTTGGGTAGTAAAACTTTGAGCTATTTCATAAATGCGCCATGGCAAGATAACATCCTTAGAGTAACAATCTACCTGCAAGCACATCAAAATGCAGTTTTCAAAAAGGAGTCCTTTTCCTTTCCAGGCTAACTGCAAAGAGCCAAGACTTCCACTCAGGCCAGCAACACAACATGCAGTTGACTACTCACTTTGGCCTGAAGTTCATAGTCATGTGCAGCTGTTCCCGTGTCTCAGGAAGAAATAAGAGTGGGAAGAGTCTTAAAAAAAGGCAGGGTAGTCTATGAAAGTAAAACATGCCCTAAAGACTTGTAAACCTTGGATTGCATTCATGGTTTCCCTTGATTGAGTCGCTTCTTTTTTTCAACTTCCCTATCTTTGAAATACTATGTTTAACTGTTCCCTGTAAAATTTCCCGTCCTCATTAAAAATGCTGATTAAGATCTTCAATGCAGTTTGACCTCAGCTTCATTAGGCTGGTATTTTGGATTCTTTTAGAGTTAATCAAAACCTGAGAGACTATGTTCTGGTTTTTTTCTTCCTGAATCCTGGAAGGGCATCATTGCTAAGCTCTCAAATTAGTGGTCCTACTTTCCTGAGTGTGCATTTGAGATGAGTCTCTGCATAAGACCACTTTATTTCAACCCAGAATGCAGTTCCCTGCTGATGTTTTAGTTCATTTTTCAAGCCAAAAAAATACACCATTATTTACCTATGTCTGATTTGGATGAATGTTTTCTAAAATGGCATAAATGAATAATAGGGTAGAATTAGGATAAGGAAATAATGAAGTAGAATTTCAGTACTAGACCCCTGAAGTTGAGATTGATTTTTATTAATCTCACAAGAGGAAATACTATGAAAGGGCTATGAATGGAGTCCTATACTATGAAAGCTGGTGTCTGTTGCTTTTACTCCTATTACTGTGCACCTGCAAGAAGAGTGTTTACAGATTCCCCTTATTCCTATTAGGTAGCTGAGGTAGACAAGACAAGGCAAGACAAGACAAGACAAGGCAAGACAAGACAAGCCAAGCCAAGCCAAGCCAAGAATAATAGAATAATAAAATAATAGAATAATAAAATAATAGAATAATAGAATAATTTCAGTTGGAAGGGACCTACAGCAATCATCTAGTCCAACTGCCTGACCAATTTAGGGCTCACCAAGCTAAACATGTTATTAAGGGTATTGTCCAAATGCCTCTTAAAGACTGACAGGCTTGGGGCATCCTTAAGAAGCTGTAGAGAGCAATGAGGTTGCCCCTCAGCCTCTTTTTCTCTGAACTAGACAAACAAAAATTTCTTAGCTGCTCCTCACAGGACATTTCTTCTAGCCTTTTCATCAGCTTTGTTGTGATCCTCTGGACGTATTCAAGGGCCTTCACATGGCTTCTCTATTTAAGACTGAAAACCTGTTGTTGTTTTGAGAACCTTGGGGAGCACATGTTGGGTGCTTACAGGACAACTGCCCCTTTGATTTCCTACCAAAGGATTGCAGTTTGCACACTCCAAGTCATCCTACTAAATGAAACGATGGACAACATATGAGGTGGCTGTGGGGTTCAGTACCAAACTCTACTACTGCAAAGCACAACACTCCTGTCATTTCCTCCTATGATCTCTACCTTAGTTTTGGAAACATAAAGGTGGCTGAGCATCAAACTGTGAATGCTGTCATGATCAGACTTGATTTTGGCTCTTCTGAAAGAGCCACTAAAAATGCTCTGACTGCTCAAAATGCACTGACAGACATTTACAATGTCTGGGCCCCGGGTGATGAGGATGTAGGACAACCTCGTGTTGAGGAAACTGTGATGAATGTACACAGATTTTTACACTTGGTATTTTTAACAAAAGCTTGGCTCAAGTTGGTACCATCTGATAATTCTACTGCTCCAGCTGCAGCAGAAAGGTCTCATATGATTGACAGGAATAGCTGAAGGACATGTTTTCTTCTTACTTCCAACACACTCCTGGTCTCCAGACAAGAGTTGGGCACATGCAAGAGGCAATAAGATATACCAGGGAGATTCTCTGTTGGACACAGAAATGCTTTCCAGCACGTAGTGTTTTCAGAACAACACTAAAGCTGGCTTCTTTGGCTTAATTTTAGACATCTGCATGACATCAGATGAATGACATACACGGAGACCACAACATGGAAGGAAATGCAATCCTCTCAGTATCATTGCAATTATTCACAATATTTTATCAATTCCTAGATGTCAGTGCCAAAAAAAGGATTATTAGTCTATTCAGTTGCCCTTATTGTATTACACAAGACCTATAATTTCACTCAGTTTCCCTCATGATGAGCCACAGACTGATTTTGCAATGCACAACAAAATACAGTGTTAAGCCCTGCTCCCAAGCAGAGCTCTCCAGTCCCAGATGTGTCCTGTTGCTTTCATGAAAGTAAAGTATGGTAACCAGAAGTGAAGTTTTTGTTAGTTTTTTTAAACTAAACATTTTGTGGTTGCAAAATGAAGCACTTTATCCTAAACCGTTTCTGAAGAGAAAAAGGTATATTTTGAGAAAAAGATTTCTTGAGTGGTTTGCTGGTTTACTTTTTGTTTTATTTTGTTCAAAGCCACTAGTGTTGTTGGACTTCAGTCGCCAAAATCCATTGGTTATAAACTGAAAAAATAAACAGTTGTCCACCAAAAACCAGGGATTTTTTTTTAAAATCCTCTTTTTTATTATTTTTTTAAATTATTTTTGCATTCTTTTTTAGATGAAATCCAGAAACTTACTTTGGAGGGGACAGTAGAGAAAACTCTTCTATCTATTCCATTTATTATTTCTATGAACACAAGCTTTTCCTTTCTAATGGCAGAAGATGTATCTTCCAAGGTCTCCAGCACTGCTAGGAATGGGTGTTTAATTAGTGGGGAATGATCTAGTGAGTGTAAAGTACTCAGTCATCTCGAGATGGAGATAGTAGGAGAAAGGGATGGTGATGTTTTCACACTGAAAGAGAGGAAAAATTAACTTGCATCATTTTTTGTTATTTATTTTAAGCATCACCATCTGGTTTGTAAATCTTCCTCTTGGCTGTTAGGGAACGAGCCTTCCTTTCTAAAGTTGTGCTTTTCTGGAGATTTAAAAGTGGTAGGAGGAGAAATACAGCTAAGAATGTAATTTCAATCCAAATACAGATGTCTATTGAATCTAAATACACTCTCCAGAGGAATTGTCTGGAGGTTTTAGCAGACCTTTTGCTCTAATTAAACTTGTGAATCATTTGTGCTGAGGGCTTGGATTAACATTAGGGTTAGCATAACAGTGGTGGCCTCGATGCAGCTTGACATCAATAGGTGACTTTGGTTTGACGAGCGTGAAGCAAGAGACCAAGAACACATTCCTTGTAAATGGCTTCCAGCACAAATCTGATTCATTCATAAATTAACAGACATCTTTTCCACTGGCCTGGGATCAGAAAATTAAGGTTTTTATTTGCATTTCCTGGTTCTTATTTCATCTCCATTCTTAAAGACTGTCCCCTTGAAGTTTAGTTGGCAAGAGATGTGATGAAATGAAGGATGGAGGACAGCATCCAGCTGATTATCCCATCAGTGCCTGGTTTGGGGGAAGCAGCAGTGACATATGAGGGAGGTGGATGTGCCAGTTTTCCTGGAACCTCTTTGCTGAATGGCATTGTATTTTTAGGGTAAATGTTGCCTTTGCTTATAACAGGGGAATCCTTGTAGGCTTCATTGATAGAGATTTTATGCCTTTGCTTGAAAAAATACTGAAGTTTTTTTAATGACTTAAAAAATAGAAGAAAGTTCAGGATTTTGCTGTTATCACTGAAGTATAGGAAATAATAAGGTACAACTTCATAAAAGCAGCAGGTGTCTAATAAAGCTCAGGCATCAGCACAGTGAGCACACGGCTGGGCACTTAGAAGAAGAGGCAGAGGTATGGACACAGAAGCAAGAAATATTTTGCTTTTAAAAAGTAAAGAGAGCTGGTCATGCTAGTCTGATAAGAAACTGTTCATCTTCTTTTTTCCCTACAAAACCCATGCTTTCTGCTATATACTTGCTGATCTCTCTTCATTAGAATCATAGAATTATAGAATAGTTTAGGTTGGAAAGGACCTTTAAAGGTCATCTAGTCCAGCCCCTCTGCAGCTAACAGGGACACCTACAACCAGATCAAGTTGCTCAGACCCCCATTGAACATGACCTTGAATGTTTCTAGGGATGGGGCATCTACCACGTCTCTGAGCAACCTGGGCCAGTGTTTCATCACATTTATTGTAAAACATTTCTTCTTTGCATCTAGTCCAAATCCACCCCCTCCTAGCTCAAAACCATCACCCCTTGTCCTACCGCAACAGAACCTGCTGAAAAGTCTGTTCCCATCTATCTCACAAGCCCTCTCCAGGCATTGAAATGCCACAGCAAGGTCTACTCAGAGCCTCTGGCATCTCCAGGCTGAACAACCTCAACTCTTCCAAACTTCTCATATAGGAGATGTGTTCCAGTCCTCCGACCATTCCCGTGGACCTCCTCTGAACTCTCTCCAATAGTCCTTCTCTCCACTCACAAAAAACACTTGGGCTGAATTTAATGCTATTTTGAAAACCAGGTTGTATTTACTGGGGAAGAGTTTTAAGAGATTTACCTGACTACTTTATCTTAGGCAGGTGCAGAGCTGCTTCTGTATACTGTGATGAAAAAGCAACCCCCTTTCCACATAGACCCCTGCCCCAGCTCCTAAGACAACCTTGATCTAATATGTCTCAATCTCCTAATGTTTGCAATGAGAGGTAGGGGGGGAGCTACTGTTTTGAGTTAGTTGTGCTTTTCATTGACTTTGCATGAGTATAAACAAATTATTTTTTTTTTTTGTTATAATAGTATTACAAGATTAAAGTGATTACAGTAGATACAAAATATCTGGTCTGTACCAAAGCATGTGAGACAATGTCTTGTGAAGTCGCTCTTGCCACATAAATTAAAATCAGACTCTCTATGAGTAGCTGCATAGCCCTATCATTAACTGAAATGCTGGAAACAAAGAACAGAGGGTAATGAATCATGCATAATGTTACATGGCATTGCAGGAAAGCAGTTTAGTGGAATATCCACATGGATCAGTGTTAGTTAACATCCTCATTCATGAAACGAACACAAGCATGAATGAAATCCACAGATCTTACTCAAGTGGGGAGTGCCAAGAATATCCATGAGGACAGAGGGTTTGTGGAAAGGGGCCAAAAGGGGTAAGGAGTATGGGCAGCCAACAGCGATCCAAAATGATAATCAGTGAAAAAATAGAGCTGGGAATTGCTCATGCCAAAAGAGATGTAAGGGAGATCAAATTAAACGATGCTGCAAAATGTGAAAATGTCTCTGTAGATGTACAGTGGAAAGAGAAGCAACTGCAATTTTGTGGCTCTTTTTCAGCATAAAAGGTGAAAAGGATTACTAGAATTTAAATAAATATGGGAGAGACAAATATGGATTTAATATGTATTCAATGGCTGGGTATAGAAGGGATTCCCAGCATTTGTTCTCCCAAAAGATCAGGAAAACACTGAGAAGTGTTTAATAAATATATGAAAAGTAAAGACTTCTTAAGTTACACATTTGGAGGAAGCAAAAAAGAGGTTCTGCCTGATGAGAAGAGTCTGAAAGAACATTGATAGCCATTGCATAGGGTAATATGAATCTGAATGCCACCAGGATGATGCTCTCCTTGTCTGTGGGCAAAAGCTCTGCTGTGAGTGCTAGTGGACATTTCTGTTCGGTGATACACAGACTCCTGAATTTATTGCTCCTGAGAAGCTGCCATCAAAATAGGAAAAAGAGGAAGTTAAGAAAGAGGAAGCAGTATGCTGGAAGCTTCAACAGAGAAACAAGAGGATAATTAATTATGATTTCCATGAAATCCCTTTGGGACTTGATGGTGTCTCCTCAGTGGAAGCAACTCAGCAGCTGGCAAGAAAATAAATAAAAACTAGACCAGGGGCAACTTTCCACCCTCCAATTTCCTGACAACTCCCAGGTGTTAATATCTTGTAGAGATGTGCCAAAAAAGGTGCATGGATCAGTTCTTAGTCTCCCAGACTTACCAGCTCACGAATTACAGTTGGCAATCAATGAGTTTGACACATATACAGAGGGTAATAAGAACAGACCAAGGAGAAATGAAAGGACTGGAAAGAAAAGACTGAAGAAGTTGGATAAAAGAGGTGGATTGAGAGAGGAAGTGAGGCATTGCTCATTTTGGTATTTTCTTTAACTTTTAAAAGCAATGTTCTCATTAACAAGTTTAGACAAGCACAATAAAAAGTCAATTTTGCTGGGCAACTGCTAGGGCTAGCTTTCAGTACTGCAATGCCAGAAAATTAAAAAGAAACCATATTTATCCCTCGGTATGGTGCATTCTGTGGAAACTGGTCCTTCATGCTTTGATCTTTTGGCTCTGAAAAAAACAAATGAACACAAAAGCGTATTAACAATAAGAGGTGATAGACAGATCTGCAAGAGAAGAACTGCACTGAGATGTGTGGCATAAATCTATCCTTAAAATTGAAGATTGTTAATGTTTGAAGTAAGATCAGAACCAGGCCTGGCTTCGGTAGAGATTTTGATTTGGGGCGAGTGGGGAAGCATTTCCAAGGGAATTTGGAGGATTTGGAGGAAAATCAGTTATTGGAGCCCAGTCTTAAATACCTTTTAGTAAAGCAGAGCTCTAGCTTTTTCAAAATGAGATTTCTATTACTAAAATTGAGGAAGAATTAAAGCAGAGTCACCTCAAATAATTATCATTAATGCCAGCTCTCCAAACTCAGAAATCTTGAATATGGGTCTTCCTTCATAAGATATGGTTCAGTTTCAGGGCTCTCTCTACAATCACAGAATTACAAAATCACAGAATTGCAAAATCACAGAATCACAGAATCACTTGAGTTGGAAGGGACATTAAAGGTCATCTAGTCCAACTCCCCTGCCATGGGCAGGGACATCCCCCACTAGACCGGGTTGCTCAGGGTCCTATCTAACCTGGCCTTAAACGTCTTCAGGGATGGGGAATCCATCACCTCTCTGGGCAACCTGGGCCAGTGTTTTACCACCCTCGTAGTGAACAATAAGCTCATCTGGGAAAGAGGGAAATTACACCTGACTTTTATGGCATTAGGAGAGAGATGTACATTCTCAAAATCACTCCTAAATACACATGTAAAAATTATCTTTTCCCTGGCTTCTTGGATAGTCTTCCAAGGAGCAAACAGCCACTTCATCTCTTATCTCCAACTCATCTCTCTGCCTGCCCCTTTGATTCTCAGCACTTGAGCACTTAGTCTTTCTCCTACAGCATTGCACCAGAGCGGGTAAGTTACTTCTTATCAACTTCATAGAAGATACAGCTTGAATCAAAACTCTGGCAGAGTTTCGTGATCACTGTCACTTCACCGCTTGCACTGCAGCAGCCCAAGTGAGTCAAAATGACACTGAGATCTGGTTCTGAAAACAAGCACATCCACAAAAAAAAAGTTATCAAAGCTCTTGTTTGTCTGAAATTTTCCAACATTGTTGTTTTTCAATGCAAAAGATCAGTTTTTACTTATGTTGTTTTGTGATTTGTAGAAGAACTGCAGTTTCCTAGTGTGTGTATGTGTCTGTGTATTTCTGTGTACGTGGACTTCATTACCTTGTCAAGAGTTTATGTAGGGAAATAGGTGGATACAGGTAGAGATCTATTAATTATGATCACTTTCTCAGATAGTGTAATCCAAATTTCTTTCCATTAGATAAAGGCTGCCTTAGCCATGCTTAATGTAGCCACTCCATTTCCTTAACAGAATGTCACGTTGAGTTTACCTCAGATCCTAAATCTCCTGCTCCAAATTCTCTCATTATGAAAATTACAGGGTTCATCTTGGCCTTGTTTGTGCAACCTGAATGGTTGTTTCTCCCTCCCTCAAACACCCAGTTATGAAAATCCTCTCCTCCCCTAACACATGCACACACGTATTACTCGACAAGTTTCTATTTAAAATGGTAATAAATGCCTAGGGCTGATTTTATTTGCTTTTCTGGTTAACCATCTTTACTACTCCCCCTCATCATTTCTTTTTCCAGGAAGAATGTTCTACGTTGACCCCACAATTAAATTCCAGACAGCCCATGAATTCAGCACTAGGGGAGTCCTTGGGAGTTTTCAGCTATTATGAAAGATAGATGAAAAAATAACAACCCGTGGTTGCTTCCAAGGTGCACAAACTATATTTGACCACCCAAACACAAGCCAATGTCCCTTCCAGTTATAGCAAAAAAAAATAAAAATACAAAAATAAAAAGTCCAGCTCAGACACTGTGGGAGCCTCTCTTTTTTTTTGGAGGGGGAAGCAAACCAAAACCAGAGAAGTTCAACCCGAACTATAAATGCAAGAAAAGGGGCATATGTAGTTTGCTACTTTTAACAAGTTCCCACCTGATCCCAAGAGACTTGTTTGTATTTTAACTACATATGGGACATAGGATCTCTCACTGAACAGTAATTTGCAAATTAGGACATCTGCTTTTGGGAAATTAAAACTAGATTTAGCTGAAGCACAATCATGTCACTGTCTTTTCTCAAGGTCTTCTTTATTCTCCACTGGACTCATCTCCACACTCCACTGCTAAGCCAAAGTATCATTTTGATACTTCAGATGGGGGTAGGACAGCACACTTGACATTACCTTCCACCTAAATGTCCTTTCATTTAGAGCTGCTGTACCCAGAATTACCTGAAAACATGGGGAAAAGGGACTTTTGCTTTGCCAGAAGACCAAAATTAGGACAGTCCTACCATTTTCTTTATCATCTGGTCCAACACCACTGCCCCAAGCAGGGTTATCTACAGCAGTGTGCCCAGGGTCATGTCCAGCTGGATTATGAATTTTTCCACAGATGGAGACTCCATAACTTCTCTGGGTAACAACTTCCAGTGTTTGTCTATCTCACAGTAGAGGTAGACATTTTGTCTTATTTTGAAGCAGAATTTTCTGTATTTCATTTTTTGTTCACATTGCTTCTTGCCCTGCCACTGGGCACCACCGAGAAGAGTTTGTCTCAGTCTTCTTCACTTCCTCCGCCAGGTATTCTACAAATGGATATTCTCCTGAGAAATGGAGAGAGGGAGAATCTCCACTCCTGACATGCTTCTTTTGATACAGCCCAACTTGTCCACCAGGACACCAAAGTACTTTCCTGCAATACATATTTTCCCAGCCAGCTATCTGCTGGTAGAAGGAACTGAATGAGTTGGAAGTCTCAGACCTACTTAGGATGTCTCATATGTACCAACCAGCCAAATTTACAGGCAAATCCAACAAAACCCTTGAATGCCACTGGATAGAGAACACAGGGAAACACTGTGATTCTTTTTCTTCTCTCCCTTGGTTTTACAGTGTGAGGGAGAAAAATGGTGTTTGCCCTTTTATTGAAAATGTTCTTGTGGCCATCACACAATGCAGTAGAGGCCAATAGGAAAGAAATACGTGGAAGAACTGAAATATTTTTGATCTCCAAGTAAATATTCCCATATAAGCAGAATTCCTTGATATCCCAGAAGAAAGCTACGTATTTTTGGGCTTGGTTTTTACAAACAAAAAATGGTTTTACAAAACCCATTAAATGTGTCCTTCAAAAAACTTTTGATCACTTTATATGTATTCTCTTTGGCATAGCTGGAAGAGACTAGTACCTGGAAGGTGAACGTGCTCAGAGATGGAAGTGCTAGACATATTTATGAGGGGCAGTCAGGTGGGATGGTAAGTAGGTGGGTGGGTAGGTAGGTAGGTAGGTAGGTAGGTAGGTAGAAAGAAAGAAAGAGGGAAGGAAGGAAGGAAGGAAGGAAGGAAGGAAGGAAGGAAGGAAGGAAGGAAGGAGAAGGAAGAAAGAAAATGAAGCTGAAGCTGAAGATGAAGCTGAAGATGAAGATGAAGCTGAAGATGAAGGTAAGTTTTTCTCTAGTCTGATGGGATATCCTACAAGAATAGTGTTGGTAGTCATACTTTCCACACCACCATCTGAACAGAACCAGGAAAACCAGCATCATAGAGAAGACTTAAACCAAACTGACTTTTAAAAGCAGAGACATTTTAGCTCTACTTCATTTAAAACTTCAAAAGAGGACATTGCAAGTTTAGGCTAAAAACCTGGCAGGGATTCAGCTTGTGCCTTATGCTATCCAAATGTATTCAACCCTTCTTGACCCCGAGTGTGCAAGACAGCTGGAAAGCAAGCAGTCACAGCATGGAAGGAATGAGGATCTCGTGGTTAAGCCATTAGACAAGGCCCCAGGAGATTTGTTCTCATTCTTCAGTTGTCCACAGACTTCCCACATGAATCTAGGCAAGCAGTTTAATCTCTCCAGGCCTCCCTTCACTTCTGAGATGAAGACATACCAATGATCCAAATTGCTTAAAGCCAAAAGGAGCTGACATGAGTGGCCACCGAGTCCAGTTCTGCACAATGCAAACACTAACTCTATTATTAAATCCAGCCTCTCTCTTTCCTTGTCTATTAAGAACAGTCTTCTCCATGGCAGGGCTTTCTCTGGGCTCATACATAAAAGCCCAGAGTCATCCATTTGGCTGTGGACACTAAAATGAGATGGCTAGATTAGGACCTTACATGGTCAAGACTCTTTCCAGCTGCTGGAGAAAGGCATCTAGGCAGTAAGTCAGATCTCTAATAGGCTGAACCATGTTCAGGAACTACCTGTTATTCTCCAAAAGATAGAGAGACAGTCTGTGGGGACTGCATTCCAAACACATATCTTGGTTGAATGTACTTCCTCACACACAGAGGTCAAAGCTGATACTCCTCAGTAAACCCATGGTCCAGAAGCAGCTTCTCAGCTTGAGTTGTCTCCTGTTAGATGGGTCTTGCACAGGTGAAGGGTGATACAGTAGGAGACAAGTCATAGAGCCATGGTGCAAATGAATCATAGCATCTTTATGGCTGGAAAAGACCTCCAAGTCCAACCTTTAACCCAGCACTGCCAACTCCACCACTAAACCATGGCCCTAAACACCACATCAACACAGCCTGTGCCAGGGCCTGACAAGCTTTTCAATGAAGAAATTTTTCCTAATATATAATCTAAACCTCCCCTGGTACAACTTCAGGCCTTTTTCCACTTGTTTTATCACTTCTTACTAGGGAGAAGAGACTGACCACCACCTCGTTCCAACCTCCATTTAGGGAGTTACAGAGAGTGACGAGGTCTCCCCTCACACTCCTTTTCTCCAGGCTGAACACCCCCAGTTCCCTCGACTGCTCCTCATCAGATTTGTGCTCCAGACCCTTCCCCAGCTCCATTGACCTTCTCTGGACGCACTCCAGACCTTCAATGTCCTTCCTGTTGAGCACAAGGGAACGATCCTTGCCGTGGTCCTGACCACACTATTGCTGATAAAAGCCAGGATGCTGTTGTCCTTCTTGGCCTCCTGGGCATACTGCTGGCTCATCTTCAGCCCCTGTCGACCAACACTCCTAGGTCCTTTTAAACTTGGCAGCTTCCAGCCACTCTTCCCCAGACCTGTAGGTTTGCATGGGGTTGTGGAGACCCAAGTGCAGGACCCAGCCCTGAGCCTTGTTGAACCTCATAGAATTGGCCTCGACCCATCAATTCATCCCTTTCTACCCTTAAGCAGATCAACACTCCGACCTAAAAGTGAGTCACCTAGGAAGACCTTGTTTTCAGAGGACTCAGCCAGGGAATCTTTCCCCATGGTCCATTCTTCTGCCATAACGGAGGTTTGAAAATCCTCATGAAACATATATATGTGTCTCTTCTTTCATACAGCTGACATCCTGGACACAACATCCCTGTCACATGGAGCTACACAATATAGGAATGAAGATGCTTGTGAGGTCTGGTGGACACTAGTGGCATTGGTTGCCATACAGGCATTGCAACAGAAAGAAACTACAGAAAGAACCACCCAGTTGCTGGGTACAAATCCTGAAAGAAAAAGGGAATTATTCTGAAGAAACACTGTTGAGGCAGGTTCAGGGAAGCCTTTCTTTTCATTGGCTTTCTCTAGGTGACAGACTGGGACAGGGAAGGGTTGAGTCACTCCAAGTGAGGGAAGCTGTTGTTGGCTGGATGAAAGAAAACAGAGGGCTGCCATCAGCGGAAACAGGAGGTGCACAGTGGTGGTTGGGAGCATAGATGTATGGTTGCCATGGCAATCTTTATTAAATGTTTGTCTGCATATGAATAGGCCCAACATAGATAAGGCTTAATGACACTTTTACTGTAAACAAGTAATTTTAGTCTCAATGTTGATGCCGACACTGAATTGTTTGTGGAGAAAGGTCCTATGATGGGACCTTGAAGGGGTTTAGCTTCTTTATTTAAGTAGAAAAAAATGAACATGATCCAGCAGTTTCCACAAATAAGGCGAGGGAAAATTTATTGCTTTGCCCAAGTTAAAAAAAAGTATATATAAAAAGGAAATATTGGCTTTTGGATTCATGTCTCTTTCTAAAATAAAATTCACACACATTTGGCCAAAATATAAGCCTTTGAAAATCATCCTTTGTGGGAGAGATTTGCAACTATCATGTAACCCCTTCATTTCTACTGGGCACACTATATCCTTACCAGACACTTCTGTGGTCAACCATCTGTTGGATCCATCTTCACAAGACATGTTTGCAGTCTCATGGTGACCCTTTGGGACACTTAGTGCGTACTATAGGCTGGATGCTAAACAAATATATCTGAACCTTCTTTCTTTCATTCAGCCTAGCTATGCTGCTATGCATTGGGTGTAGTTTCAGAGGACTTTCCCTCTGTTTTGCTCCTTTAAGATCACAAGAACCCTGAGGACTGGGAGGAATGGGAAGAAAGCCTTTCTCTCTTGCATTCTCAGTGACTGCTGTCTGGTGCCTTGGTGAGCTGGAGAAGGGGAGCACTAAATCTCAGAGATGAAGACAAAAGTTAAGGGAAGAGAAGGTGGCAGGGAGAAACTGTGGAGAGAGGCAAAGCAGTAGGCTGAAGATCCCAGTCAAGATCAAGACAAGATCATATTAAGACCAGATCATATCAAGACCACAGTTTAGACATGGGAAATTATTATGAGGAGTATTCATCCAAGAAAATGTAAAAATGAGGCTTCTGTGTCACTTTATGGTCTATGGATACTCAAGAGGGGAATTCATCTCCCCTCCTCCCATTGTAGTTATGCAGATTTTCCTTTTGTTTTGGAGATACACCACTCAAAGCAGCAGGAAAGAAAGCAGCTTAATCTCAACTGGTTTGACTACTGCCAACCTGCACACCTCCATTGAGAATATCTACATCTACACATTCCCACTAGGCTATTTGTGGAGCAGCTGAACATTCTAATCATGTCTTTTTATTACCTTTAGAGTTTTCTGTAGAGTACTAACCTGCTTGGACATGACCTGACTGACTGCTTCCAGTGGACCCTTCTGCCTGAGGGAGGGCTGAGTAGATTACCTGGTGCTTGGGGCTCCAGTCAGACTGGTCTGATTGTAGGGTCCTTGATGAGGTCTAGTGAAGATTCGCTGAAGAGAAGGTGAGATTCAGACAATAGGGCTGATGCAAGATACCCCAAAAATGTCTACTTCTCAACATTGATTGTAAAGAGAGGGATAATGAATTCAGCTGGAAACACCTTCATTATCTACAGCAACATCTGGCTAGAATGACGTTTGCTTTTGACAAGACCTTGTGCAAATTTATTACCACCTGATCCTACACACATTCACACTTCATTCCTTTTGCCTAGGACAAACTTTTGAAATGCCAGAAAATGTAACCTTCTCTGACATTGCCCTTTTAAAAAATCCCAACGTATCAGCTTCAACCAACACCAAGCACTTGCTGGTGGTGTTTTCTCTGTAGATTTGCTTCCCTGTGTTGAGCCCAAGACAGGGTCAACTGGTTAATGACATTAACAAAGGTGAGATATGCAGTGGCTGTTTAACACGAAAGACGTAAATGTCACACAAGCAAGGACGAGACCCTGGGACTCAGGGCAATGCTCCCATTGCCTGAGCCAGTGAACCAGCATGATTTTACCCCTTTTCTCAGTGTTTTCATTGGTTGGCATTCCTAGTCAGACGGGGAGGCACATCAGGGAACAAGACAGTCTCTAACACTGTGCCTTGCCAGGTGCGCTGGAGTGAATGTCTTTAGCAATTGCTGGAGGCAGTTCAGGCAGAAATCAACACATTTTCTCTTCTCTTTGAAAAGCTCTTTGCAGACATGAACTTGCATGGTAATTTTTTTTTTCCCTTGAAGTAACCTATCTTTTAACCAGTACTAATTTGGCCTAAACTCCTTCTAATTACTATATAAAGGCTCCCAAAGCCCTGTGGCATGAAATTATTAGAGGCCAGCTGTGACTAATTACATTTTTCAACTTCACAGGACACAGCTCCAGTAAGACTGTTTATTGTTACTCTCGTTGTTTTTTAAAGCTAAGTTGAATTTCAATCTGGCCTTGGAAGAGGTCAACTCTCTCACTTTTCCCATGTGAAAAAAGTGAACCCCAGACTTTTCTTTTAAATTAAAGCATCATTTCAGTCATACTGCCTTTCCCTAGACTCAGTGCTACAGAATGATACAGAGACTTTCCAGTATTTCCTCAGCAAAACTTTTTTGTTTCAGTGGGTTGACCTGGCCTCCAAAACCCACAACATTTGACTACCTGAACAAATCTTTCCAGGATGCTGTACTCAGCTAAATGGGTTTTGCACTGTTTTTTCCCACTTATCCCCAGCTGGTAACTAGGGATAATAATAACATTATCCCCAATAATAACTGGGGTTAATAATAATATTATTAACAACCTCATAAGTGTTGGGAATCAAGCAGGAAAATCACATAAATTGGCTCCTACTGATCTCTGTTTAATGTGATTAGGTCTCATTGCTCTTTGTTGCAGTGTGAGTGGTTCTAACAGTGCAAGAGTGATTTTCACCAGTCTACCATGGCCCAGCTGCTAGTTTAGGTCTGTGTGTAACAGACTTACCTGGTTGTCCTGTCCTGAAGACTATCCACTCTTGTTACTTGTTGCTGGGGTACTTGTGGGGAAGAGATGGTAAAAAGAGTATTGCTCACTCAAAATGTTAATTAGCCAGCCTAGCGTTGCTTCCCACTACAATTTATATAATCCAGGGCACAGGATACATGATGATACTATTATAAACATTAGTCTCCCATACAAAACAATTTATTGACATTTGATAATTGTTAATCATATGAAGTTGAGCAGCACACATGCTAGCAGACCAGTGGCTCGAAATTTCTTTTTTTTACCACCCTCGGCATTTATATGCAGTTATTAAACTAAATCTAGATGTTTGGTATCAACAGTTGGAACTGACTTGTGAGCACTGAAATTCTCTCTCTTCTTCCCCTAAAAACCAAAGTTGAAGGGGATAACAAAGCCAGGCAGCTGGAGTAGACATACCACTAACTTCTTCCCTTTAATTATGTTGCAGGGCAAGAGGAAAGAAATAGTGCCTCTAGGACCAGAGTGCTTTATGGGAGGGCAAGTGCAATAAACCAGGAAAGAGGCATCACTAATTAACTTGCAGTGAGCTGCAGTGCAACCCGTGACTTTGCGAGGAGGAACTAAAATAGCTGCTGAATTGCTCTCATGACCTTGTTAAGCTGGTGAAGGGTCTAGAGCACAAGTCTTATGAGGAGCGGCTGAGGGAACTGGGGTTGTTTAGCCTGGAGAAAAGGATGTTGAGGGGAGACTTGACTCCTTGAAAGGAGATTGTAGAGAGGGGGGTGTTAGTCTCTTCTCCCTAATAAGAAGTTATAGGACAAGTAAGAAGAGCTTCAAGTTGCACCAGGGGAGGTTTAGATTGGATATTAGAAAAAATTTCTTTACTTACAGAGTAATTAAACACTGGAACAGGCTGGAACNTACTTACAGAGTAATTAAACACTGTCCAATGAGGTAGTTAAATCACCATCCCTGGAGGTATTTAAAAGACGTGTAGATGTGGTGCTTAGGGACATGGTTTAGCATGGACTTGGTCGAGTTAGGTTAATGGTTGGACTCAGTGGTCCTAAGGACTTTTCCAACCTAAATGATTCTATGATCTGGTGCTACTGCACCACTGGAGGACATGGGAAAAGGAAGGGCTGCTCCAATGTGAGTGAAACAACAGATCAGCTATGGCATCTTTAATCTGCACAGGTTTTCAAGCCACAGAGTTTTCACATATTTTACATGTTTCCTCAAATACACAGGACTCAAGCTTTTACTTACAGTGCAGGCCATTCATGGATAAAGGTCTCCAGGTAATGATCAGTGACAAGTCTCAATTAGCAGCCCAGTAGAACGATGTATAAACTAATTTGGTTCCCTGAACAGTTGAGCTATCTAGATAAATGTGCCCATGCAGAGCTCCATGAAGAGCTTCCAGCTGCTGAAAGCTCTGTCACATTTTCCAGCCCTGTAGGGATGTCTTAGTTCCCTCTAAATGACATTGAGGAACTGAACTCTGCCTTCTCTATTTGGGCAACTGTTGGTCACCCATTGCTATGTACATTCAGCTGTTTTTCTGTGATCAGAGCTCATGTAACCATACCTGAGATAGCTCCAAAACAGCTACCACAAAGTCTGCCAACCACATAGTCCTGAGTTAGTGTAACATCTTCCTCTCTGTTCAGATGGGCTTTGCTTGCTTCCATGGTTATGTCAACAACAGGACCTGATTTAAGTGGGTTAAAATCAGTTTGAGTGTGCCTACTTGATGATGTGTTACAATTCTGATGGCAAGGCAGACCTTCTCTGTTATAGAAAGGGTTAGTTTGCTAGTCCTGACTCTAAATGCTAAGCAGAACAGAAATGGGCTGAGGTAGGCATTTTGAGCTGTCTTGGTCTGAGAAAGAGAACACCCATATGGGGAACATCTTAGTCTTCATATATGTAAGAAAGAGTTTGAAGAAGAAAGGAATAATCTGTACTCCAAGACCCATGGAGAATAGAATAGCAACTCATGTTCTTAATTTGGAGTAAAGAGATTAAGATTAGACTTTCAGAAGCCTCCTATCAATAATGGAGTGAAAAATGAGACACTGGAAATAATTGTGTGGGTATGGGTGAGGAATCTCCCTTACCAAATATCTTTAAGGGTAGGTTTGACAAACATCTGCCAGAAATCCTGACGTTAGGAAGAAAGGGCTAACTAGTCCTCCTGGAGCGTTTTCTTTAGTTGTGTGATTCTGTCATTCCCTTCTGGAAAAGGGCCAAAACCACAACAAATCCCAAAGTGGTTATTTAGATGGATAGCAAGAGTATTCACCATAATCAGATTTAATGCTACTCTGAAATCTGGAAGGATTATCAAGCCTGCTGATTCAGGATTTACTTTTACTGGGCTGGCTTATGGCTAGATCTCAGTTGCTGAAAGATTATTTTACATACACTGAATGTGAACATTACAGAGCTTAACGTAAGATTTTTAATGCAGCACAGGAGCCCAGTCCAAAGAAAACTTTCTTATTTCTTGCGCTCTACCCTAAAGAGGAAAAGAGAAGCCAATGTCATAAACCCAACTTAGCTTCAAAGATGAGTTCCCCTCTTAACAGAAGACTCCTCTATATCTGGGGGTATTGAAAAAAGAGAATAGAGGTGGAAGAAGTAGGAAAATTAAACTTTACATAGTGATAGAAGATTCTTTCACCCTTGCCACTTTCCTTGCCAGGGACAAGCTGTTTGGTTGACAGACTCCTACTTTTTCTTGCCTTGATGTTCCATGTCTGCCTAACTGTGACTCAGAAAAAGTGAAGCATTTAGCTAAGTTGGACAATGTTATCAATGGTGTGCAGGAGCTGAATAGTAATTTAGAAAGGGATCTAAGCAGCCCTTACTCATAGCTCATTTTGAATACTCTGCATCCCAACAGTTTTTGACTTCTTTGTAATGACTTAGTTCTACCTACACTTATTTTAATAATTGGTTGAGGAAAAAAATCTGCTTAAGCAGGCTTATTACAGAGCTAATTTACTACCATTTCAGTGAGCTGATAAAAGCTGGAACAAGGTCCTGAATGATTCAGTAGATCAATGCAGTTGAAACAGTCAAACTAATACAGTAGATAATGAACTCCAATTATGAGAATAAGACTAGAAAGAGTGCCATGGGGAATCAGAGAAGATTTTGAAAGGCTATGTGGTGCGTGTCTATGGCTTCAGGCAGGAATAAAGCTACCCTAGCCTTAAAGATGCCCTGTGGAGGTGACTGCTGCTATAAACAAATTATTTCATTGTATCACTACCCCTTCTGTTATAACGTTTGTCTTAAATTTTTTTTAATTTACCAGGTTCTGTGGCTGGGACTGGGCAACCCTGGTGGTTTGTGTAGACTGGGGAATGAGTGGCTGAAGAGCAGCAAAGTGGAGAGGAATCTGGGGGTCCTGGTTGATAGCAAGCTGAACATGAGCCAGCAGTGTGCCCTGGCAGCCAGGAGGGACAACCCTGTCCTGGGGTGCATCAAGCACAGCATGGCCAGCTGGGCAAGGGAGGGGATTGTCCTGCTCTACTCCACGCTGGTGTGGCCTCACCTCCACTACTGTGTGCAGTTTTGGGTTCCGCAGCTCAAAAAGGACATCAAACTGCTGGAGCACTGCTGCAGAGGAGGCCACGAGGATGGTGAAAGGACTAGAAGGGTTGAGCTATGAGAAGCAGCTGAGGGCACTTGGATTGTTCAGCCTGGAGAAGAGAAGGCTGAGGGGTGACCTCATTGCAGTCTATGGCTTCCTCCTGAGGGGAAGAGAAGGGACAGGTACTGATCTCTTCACTCCTGTGACAGTGACAGGACTGGGGGTGACAGCAGGAGCTGAGTCAGGGGAGGTTCAGGTTGGGTGTCAGGAGAAGGTTTTTCCCCCAGAGGTTGGTGGAGCACTGGCACAGCTCCCCAGGGCAGTGGGCACAGCACCAACCCTGCCTGAGCTCAAGCAGCATTTGGATGATGCTCTCAGGCACATGGGGTGACTTGGGGTGTCCTGCACAGGGACAGGAGTTGGACTCGATCCTGGAGGGTCCCTTCCAACCTAATGTTCTATTATTCTATGATTCTAATCACCAATCTGAAACTTTTTGGTAATATATGTCCAAGGCTTCCTGATCTAGCAACCATGGACACGGACAACCGTTTGTTCTCTTGCACTATGAAACAATTTCTGAGGCATTCAAAAGCTGGTTTTGTACCTCCTCCAGCCTTTCTTCTCCAAACTAAGAAAACCTAAATTCTTTCATCTTGTTCCTTTAAGCCAGGTCTCGTATTGGGACAATTAAAAAAAAGCAACCAGTTCCATGCCAGCTAATAGATATTATTATAATAGTGTTCTTCTTGCATACAGTAGCAGATCTAGATTTCTGGATGATGGAATGGGATTATAACCACATCCATCACAGAATCACAGAATCACAGAATTCTAGGGTTGGAAGGGACCGCGAAGGATCATCTAGTCCAACCCCCCTGCCAGAGCAGGGTCACCTAGAGTACATGACACAGGAACGCATCCAGGCGGGTTTTGAATGTCTCCAGTGAAGGAGACTCCACAACCTTATTGTTCATACAAATGCACAATAAACCAGCCAATATTATCTGGCCTTTCTGATCACATACTCTTACCAAGACAATTGTTTCTGCCTTCTTATTTCTTAACAAATCACCCTGCATTTTGCACTGACAAAGGGGTAGAGAACTCACATGAAGCCACAACTGCCCTTTTCTCTTTTGACACGTGTATTTTCTTTTTTTCTTTCTTACATTTTTGATCAGAACACGTACTACCCATAATTAAACAATTAGATTTTTCTTAGAACCTGTTAAATCTGGATTTGTGTCTATCACTATAAATATTTTTCAGTTTGCAATTAATTTGAAATTCCCTTCTCTGTGGGATTTTAAAGTAAAATTTGTGGTCTTGGAGAGTTTCCCAGGCTCCCTGTTTAGGCAGTGCAATGACCGTTGTATCTCCAGAAAGCAACTGTGCCTACTGAGTGGGAGACATCTAAGGGAGGCAGTGAGAGCCACACTTGGAGACTGGCATCTCTCCATGGACTTCAGAGTCTCATTTACCTGCTTAGACTACCTGGGTCCCTTTTGCCTATGGCAACATTCACCTCTCCAGAGTAGATCATCCCACCTGTTTCAAACACGTGGCAAGATGAGCTCAAGTGTGTGTGCTTATCATTATTCCACTGACTACAAAGAGTCTCTAGACTCATTATCTTGTACTTTTTTTCTGCATGGCTGTTATCTGAAATAAATTAATCCCATGGTAAATACTTATCAGCATGTTCATTGTGTCATGTGATAGATCTTCATCTCCACATTGTTTCCTAGCAAAGATAACAGAGATGGGAAGTAGGTTTTGTAGCCTGGTTCAGTCAGTCTGGTTTTCTCTCATCTTCTTTATCATCCAAACACTGTTTGAGAGATGGTAATTGCAGGCAGTTGTCCAGGGTAAAGAGCATGTATATCTTCAAATACTGTACCTAGATTCACTATGGTTCATCTGTTAAGGGCCATCCTTGGTTTGTTTTGAACTTGCCACCCACTAGCTTTTATGTTATTTCTAGTATTTCTAATTCTGGTATTGAAAGAAGTAGCAAACAAGAGTATCCTTCTCACTTTCTGTGGGCTGTTCATGCCTTCTTTCACATCCTCCTCTGTCATTTCTATTCCAGGAAAGAGAGATTGAGTAAGTTTAAGCATTTCTTATGCAAAAGCAGTATAATATCTTTACTCATTCTTGTCACGCACCCTTGCAGGCAATCCTGGTTACCGTTTTCCTTAGCCTCTGCCAGCAGGAAAGTTACCTTATCCATAAGACAAATGTTTAGTCCAACAGTAGGGATTATGAGGGTGAGAAAGGGGCCAGTCTTGTAAAGGAAGGCTACCAAATATTCTAGAAGAATATGTAACTGGTCTGACCAGTTAGCCTCAGCCTCTCAGCTGCAGTAGTGCTTTCACCTCCTGCTATTATAGCAGTACACAGTCACCCTGGTTTTGATTAGAGATTGCAGGCTCTGCTTGAGAAGGGACTTGACTGCCTCTGGGAAGGTGCAATGGAAAATTTCCATTTTGAGCTATCAGCATTTCTGGATGAAAAAAAAATAAAAATAAAAATAAAACCAACCAAAAAACCCCCCAAAACAATCCAAACAAGCCAAAAAACAATCTGAAAACAAAACCAATCACAACAGCAGCAAGCTTCTTGCTCACCTTGAGCCTTGCAGTCAGCCTTTGGGGACAAAGATAAGTTTAAACTCTCCTTTGCTTGGAAAGGGCTTCCTGAGCTCTTGCAGGATTTTGATGAGATCATGTTGAATTTGATCTCCGCTGTGGTTTTGATAATGGGCCGTAAAAAAGAACAGGAGGGAGAAAAAAAACCCAAACCAAACAACAAAACACCACCACAACCGGCTGACTTCCACAAACAAACACTGCCCATGACATTTGTAAATACTCAGAGGTGAAGTGAGGCAGAGAACAAACTTCATAATTTCCTGAGAACTTGTCAGAAGCAGGCTTGGCTCGGAGCAGTTGAGCAGGATGGGTCTGATGGTGTAACTCATCTGAGAGTCAGCCTCTGGATACTCTACATGAAGGGAAGAGATGCCCCCTAATGGGTGATCATAGAATAACCTTGTTTCTACAGTTCCCTTTTTCTCAGTCTTGAAGGCTTGTGAAAAGCAACCATAGGGTACCATTGCTCAGTCAGGTCTCTTCCATTTTTCTGGCTTCAGGTTTCCTTAAGTCCCTGTTTTCCCTTCCACCCCTCTACTAGGAAAGTTGGCCAAAGCCCCTTTTGAGGAAAAGAAGAAAAAAGTTGACCCTATGGAATAGTAAACCTCTTGTAAGGTACTAGAAAATTCATTGCCTTTTAATACGCAGGACAAATGAGTGTCAATGTATATTGGGTTATATGATGGAGAGGAGTCGTTAGATTTTTCATGGGGGACTATGGTTGTGTGAGTTCCTCCATAGCAGACAACTGTTTCTGGTGTGATGAGTAAGGGTCTTCACATGTGAATGTCAGAAGTGAGAGGTGTGAACCTGCTTAAGTGTGCTTGAGATTTGAGAAGCCTTTCTGGGGCATGGTCAAAGAGGAGATTTCTATACCTTTAATATTTTGTGCTACTAAACAACATGAAGGTGATTCATGGTCTGTTAGGTTTGGCTTCCAAATAATTTCTTCTAATCTGTGCATTCACACAGAAACAGGACAGTTCCTTCATTCTGGCTTTAATGAATATGAAGCCAACACTCCAGACTACCTAGCAAGGATTCAGACACTTAGCAGAAGACTTTTCTAATCCTGTATTCAAGCAAAACCTGATATATTTTTCTCCAAGCTTTCTTCATCCAAGTTGTCTGGTTTATTTTACATTGTTGAACACTATTAAATATTTGTCATTCTATGCTTCTCTGATTTTTTATTCTTTCTGGTTTTCCTGTGATGATGTTTTATGGTGCATAAGTAAGGAAGCTGGGGTTTCTGTTTTTAAGCTAAAGAATTCAGCAGAAATTGTGCTTTCACATCTCTTCCAAGCAAGACCTGCATATCTGCCTACTGCTTTGCTCTACCTCCACCAGTATTGCTTAACAGAGAAGAGCAGAAGCAAACAGACCCTTATCGTGTCACTGAATCAATGTCTGATGGCATCAATGTTAATATGACTCTGAAGATTCCTTTTTAAGTTTGTGTTTTATATAATCACCAACATCAAGAGCCAAAGGCAGATTAGATGAGCCAGGCGATTTTACCTTTGTTTCAACAGTAACTGTATAGCACAAAATAATTGGCTATGATTCTTTCCACTGCACCATGGGCACATATCCAAAGTGTGCTAGGAACAGATTGGAAAAGTTGTAGTGTTTTGTGTACTGTCTGCAATTGATTTGTGTGTGTATTGGGAGCCTCATGGGGATTAGAGAAGGTCGAATTAGATACTTGGTGCCAACTGATGCTTACCCTTATATCTGTAAGATGCTGTTTTCTTTGATACTAAGATGATTCTAAGCTTTTAGACAGTGCTCAAGGGTCTTCAGGTAAGTGAAAATGAAGCCGACGCCTTCCCTAAGGCTCAGCAGTAGGGCAGTCTAAAGTAGACATCAGGAAAGTAGAATTCAGACTATGTCTCCCTTCCCTTCCCTTCCCTTCCCTTCCCTTCCCTTCCCTCCTCTCTTTTTTCCCCCAAATAANTTTTCTCTTCCCTTCCCTTCCCTTCCTTTCCCTTCCCTTCCCTTCTCTTCCCATATACATTATACTCAGTGTAAAGCTGAGGGATAATGAGGGTCAAGCTCTCTTCGGCCATGGCTGACATCCTGGGAGGACTCCATCCACTCTTCTACCCTCTATCCTGATCCATGTGTTCCTGAATTTGTGCATTCCTGAATCCAGTTCCCATCTGTCACTGAGTCCATGAGTCCAATCTAGGATTTTTACAGGGTCTGCAGCCTTGGTGGTGACATGAGCATTATCAGGGTGAGCAAGATATTGGTTTTGTATATATTTGTATATATTTCATTATTTTCTTTTTCATCATTATTGTTTCATTAAAGCTGTTTAGTTTAGTAAGGGAGAGTCTCTCCCCCTTATCCTCTTTCCTTCCCCCTTCTGGGAAGGGAAAGGGGTTAATTGAGAGCATCTGTCATTCATTTAATTGCCATCCCAGCATTAAACCGTGACAGCCTCACAGGAAATTGCTGACAAATTTTTCCCAATGGTCTCCTCCAAACAGAGAACAAATGTATGCGAAGTATGTGAAAATCACAAGCCATAGGGTGGAAGGAGAGATGTCTGCAACATCCTTTCAGGGCTCGGGTTTGGGCGGTATGAAATTGTAAGGCTGGCAAGGATTTGCACTCTGCTGACCCTGGGATCAGCAAGAAAGCTGGGGCACAAGAAGATGCTCTTTGTTCTGAAATGGGGCAGCTCAAAGCTTGTGAGAAACGCATGGTAGCAGCTCTTTGCCTTGCTAACTTTCACTTGAAAACATCACCAAGAGCAACTCACTCCTATTTAGGAGCTCAGTCCAGGATTTGGCTGTGTCTATACCAGCAAATTAAATTGTGCCAGGTCATGTTGCAAAGCCTTGATGGGTTTTATTTTAAAATTCTTAATGTTGAACCCTGGAGTGCTTTTGATCTGTGCCAAGTAGTGTTCACCCTGACAATTTCTGGGCTTGCTTTGGATGTCAGTCCAGGCCAGAGAGCATTCCCAATAGGCAATTTGGATATGGTCAACTCATTTGGGAGGATGAGAGAATTTAATAGTGTAGATGTGGCCAGGTCATGACAATTGGCATCAGGATAAGACAGCGTGACCTGGCCCTGTTTAGTTTACAATTCTAGATGTCACCATTTTGTTCAGATGGCATAAGCAGGATGCCAAGACTGGTTTTGAGTGGTTGCCTGACCTCCCTGAAGGACTGGAAATCAAATAGTGGATTCCACTTTAAAAGAGCTGGAAGCTTTCTCTGCATGGGCACAAAGCAGATTTCAAGAGGAGATGATGCTTTTGTAAGGACAGAATCTTTATTGCTGTGCACCTGCAATTCTCCTGGTTCCTCACATTGTTTCTTCACATTGGATGAGGAGTAACCTTTGTGAATTCCTGAAATATCACTTTAGGGTGGAAATAATTGAGTAACACCAGATATTTCAACAATACATAGAGTCTGCAAACATTCTCTTATCTGGATCCATTTTTCAGTGGCTCAATATTGTAGAGAAACCATAAGGCTCACATCGCCTGATGAGGTACACTGATATCTGTAGATAATTGTAGCATCATTGCATTATTTCATTCAGAGCACTACAGCTTAGAGAGTGGCTCTAATTTTGTACTGCATTTAGGGGCCCTGGAAAATAATATAGGATTTGTGTAGGCTTCAGATCTCTTCAGCAATCTATGATTACGGGGTTGATAATAATCCGTGCACTGTATATCTGTCTAATGATAGGGTACACTTGGAAGGAAGATTATATGTAATTTTGTTGCCGTTATTCTTATTTTTCTCCTAAACTTAGGATATCAAGAATGATCAGAGAGGAAGACCACACTCAGTTTTCAGAGGAACCAATCCAGATTCACCCTGGAGGATGAAAGAACGATGCCAAAAAAAGCCAACATTTTGCAGCTCGCTTTGGTGCTCTCTGAAGTTAGAACATTTCTTGTCCATTTGTCACTCTGTGGCCACTATGTCTGTTTACATAAGAAGACAATTCAATTTTTCAGATCCACAAGAAAAGCATCCTCAAGAGTGTTCATAAAAGCGGTGTCATGCCACATCTTCAGTATTTTGCCCTTAATTTTGTCCTCCTTGATTGAAAGCAATAAAGATGAAAAAATAAAATAAAAATAAAGAAAATAAAATAAAAAGACAAAAGTGAACCAATCCCTTACCAATCCATTTTCTTAAACTAAGAAGTTATTCAGGAAGTGCTTTTAACTTACTGTTTGATAATCTCCACAATGGCTCACAAGAATACACCACATATTCCGTCACACAGCGCTGGAGATTATAAGGATATGGATCTCCCAAGAGGAGTCCTGTGGCACAGATAACACCAGGAAGGAGGCAAACCATAGGGAAAATTCAAATTACTCCTCAGCCTGCTGTGAAACTGGTGTATTACTCTCCTCCAGCTTCCCATCCTTACTTTGCTGTTCTGTGCCTGTTTTCCTGATTTTTGTCCTATCTTCTGGCCATAACCCTGGTCTTTGCTCTTTAATATATATATATATAATCCTACTTCCAGTTGGAAATATAAACTGGGAGGTGAAATGATATTTCTGGTCATCACTGAATCAAGCTTCATTTATTCAAAGCTGCTTCAATTTCCTTAGATAAAAGAAACTCCAGGAAACTCTGGCCCAGGATCCAGTGAGTCTAGAGAGCCAGTTGGGATTGAATCAGAAGAAAAAGTTGGTTTGTCAAATCTACCACAAGCCAGCTATGGGAAAAAAGAGGTGGCATTTTCCCAACTATCTGAAGGGATATTTTCCACAAAATGATAGTCTGTCAGCATGAAAGCTCTTCAGCAATGGTTTGATTGATGCACAGGGGCAGGCCTTGTAGTTAAAACTGAACTTGTACAGAACAAGTAAGTAGAAAGACATTGCCAGCGAATGTCATAGCAACTTCTATCCCATAGAAAACATGGGAAAACTTTGCATTCATTAGTGAAAGAGAAAAGAATTTAAAAAAAAAAATATTTTCTTGATCAAAAAATCCTTGAATTTGCCATCTTCCTGTACCCCTTAATAAACCCATACATGGGCAATTTATTATATTCACAAATTTTCTACTTATTTTCCCATAAAGCTGCTAAGTTTGGAAAAACTTCCATCTCTGAATGTTTATTCTTCTTGGCTTTGCACAACTGGTTAGAAGACAACAGCTGTGTCTGGGTGCTGAAGGAGGCAGGATGGCAAAGGGAACTATGATGGATACCCATGAATCCTCTTCTCTTAGGGAATAAACCAAGAGAGAAGGTACCAGGACACTTCTGCAATAGCAAACACTAGTTCACTGTGGAAACAAGGTGATAGTTTTCTACCATCCCTTCTGCTTGGAAAGCTGGAAAGTTGGCAGTGTGAATCCTGGGTTGGGTGTTACACAGGTGTCTGTGATGCCAGAATGCCTGGGAAGGTGGCTTGGCAGGAGACCAGCTGACAAACCTGACAGCCCACTTTCCACTGACAGTCTCGATGAAGTCATCACATTCCTGCAGAACATTGCAGCATTATGTGGACAGCTTTTTCCAATAGAAAACTCCTGACTGAGAAACTTGAACCGACTGTACAACAGTGGGAACAGACTAAATTCTTGGAGGCCTGGTACTGTACTGAGCTTGAACATAGCTTCTTACCACTTACTGCATAACTGTGTGGCTTCAAGAAAGCACTAGCAAAGGGCTAGTGATAAATTATACCATAGAATCATTGAATGGTTTGGATTGGAAGGGACCTTAAAGATCATATAATCTCAACCCCCCTGCCATGGGCAGGATACCTTCCGCTAGATCAGGTTGCTTCAAGTCCCATCCAACCTGGCCTTGAACACTGCCAGGGAGGGGCAGTCACAGTTTCTCTGGGAAACCTGGGCCAGTGTCTCACCTTCACAACCAAGAATTTCTTCCCCACATTCAATCTCCATCTTTCCTCTGTCAGTTTGAACCCATTCCTCCTTGTCCTATCACTCCCTGCCCTTGTCAAAAGTCCCTCTCCAGCTTTTCTGGAGCCCCTTCAGGTACTGGAAGGTGCCCTGAGGTCTCCCTGGAGCCTTCTCTTCTCCAGGCTGAACAACCCCAACTCTCTCAGCCTGTCTTCATAACAGAGGTGCTTCAGCCCTCTGATCATCTTTATGGCCTTCTCTGGACTTGGACCAACAGGTCCATGTCATTATTATGTTGGGGGCCCCAGAACTGGACATGGTACTCCAGGTACTTACCAGAGAGCAGAGTACTGTTGGGAAGGGAAGAAGGTAGCTGGATGTAGAAGAGACACAAGCTAAGGAAAGAGTTTAAATGGTGGGAGGTGGTGGTCGGGGTGAAGGTATGAAGGTATTGCTGAAGTGGTTCTCCATTCTTCATCTGATGTGAATACAAATAGAAATGCCAGTGAGTGCAGGGTTAGTTGTGGAGGAGTGCCTTTCTCATCCCGTGCCCAAGAAATACCCTCTCCTGCATGTCATGGGAAAAGACTGAGTAGCTCCACCAACACCAGGACTGCTGTGTTGAGTGCTAAATAAAAACCAACCTCTAAGTGTGAGTATTTTTTATTCTGACACACTGTGAGGGAAGGAGATAGAAACAATTACCTGGCTAAGTGGGTAACAACATTGAATTATGGAATGGTTTGGGTTGGAAGGGACCTTTAAGATCATCTAGTTCCAATCCCCCTGCCATGGGAAGGCACAGCAGCTGAGATGTATGAGCCAGTTGGTATGCTTTGGCGGACCATCATCTGCCACCAGCGGTCAGTGTCTCCATTCCTGTGTGAAAGTGCTGTAATACTTAATGACCTGAGTGGTATTCATCAATTGAAACTTCTGGAAGGTTAGTGACTTGTCTTGTAGAGGTGGGATTCATCAGTTGGTGGGAAATGCTCTGGTGTGCAGGTGTATTTTATAACATCACCTTATAAAATTTGCATTTTTTAATGTGCATTCTCTCCAGTGCCAAATTAAGTGTGATTATGAGCTAATTTGTCTTGTGTTTGGAGCTTAGACACTGAATGGGAGAGTGGGCTCTAACAACTTTCTAGTTAAAGAGAAAGTTTGAATTGTAGCACAATATTAAACAGATGACTGTTATATAAAAAAAAAATGTTGGGTTTGTGTATGGTTCAACAAAAACAAATAAAAAATTTAGCTAGAGTGAAAATAATAGAACAAGAGATTGACATAATAAAAATTCTGTGAATTTAATGGCTTGCTTTCTTTTGGGGAAGTATTTTACTGACCCTGTTAGTATTAATTTATATGAATTTGGATTACTCACCCATTGTTTTGTCAAAATAGCTCTTTTACAAATGAAAACAAGTTGTCAAGAACAGATGCTGACAGTGCTGAACATTGTTCAGCTGTATTAAGCAGAGAACATTGGCTGCCTTTGAGCTCTGCTTGGTGCCCTGGTTCCTGACCAGAGAACCGGTTGGACTGACCAAGCAAAGGTCAAGCTCACCAGGTGAACAGAGAGGATGAATGGACATTTTATTGGATGTTATATATACACACAATACAATGCTTTCAAACACGTAAGCAGTAAGCTACACGGGAACATGATGTTAAGAAACAAGTGTGTGTCTCATATTAAATGTTTTTCTGGTGTTCAGCTGAAAATGTGGGTAAAAAACTTCTGTTCCTGTTAACTAATGGAGTTGGCATGCTGGCTTTGGTTGAAAGGTTTGATGTAGTAACAGCATTAAAAGGCCTTAATTTGAAATCTGCTCGAGCAATCATGCTGGAAGCTGTTATGTTCTCAAGACAAGGTGTTTTTGGCTCCAATTGCTCATAACAGGAAGCAAAATGAATCAACTTAGAAATGTGATAAACTTCGCCCCTGCCTTCAGTTTCACTGTAAAAGCTGAGGACGGGTGGTGAGAGTGAGACCTTTTGCCACCTTCATATGTAGAAATGTGAGCATCTTAATCTGATAGCTGCTGCTGCTGACCACATCCTTCCCTTTCCCTGAATCATCCCCTGCAAATTGTGCTTGGGGCTTCCTGTGCCACCACAGAGGCAGCCAGATGCCTGCCCTGCTGGTCCCCTGCACAAGGAGGTCATGTGTGGTGGGGCCAACATGTCAGTGGTGTCCCCTTGATGCCTGCTAGCTTCCCATAGCAAAGAAACAAGTTTTTCTATGTAGTCTTCATCCAATGTAAGTGCAGTGTGAATCTCACAATGTCAGATTTATATTATATTTGATAGAGATTTACCTGGGGATTAAGAAAGGGAGGGAGTGTAAGACAGAGTATCAGCCCTCTGGTCCAATGAGCCCTGAATAGCATCTCTGACAACAGCTGTCACACAGAGATGACAAAGTAGGCCACTGAGATACAGTGTGGGATCCCCCCAAAACCCTGCACCAGTATTTACTTTTAGCACTGGTCATCGGAAGTCTGATTGCTCTACATCACCAGTACTTATTTTTAGCACTGGCCATTGGAAGTCTGGTTGCTCTACATATGATGGAGAAGGTCCATGTGTGGTTAAGGCTGTAGGTTGGACTGAAGTCTCTGGGGTCTCACCTCAGCCTGCAGCCCATGGGTTTGTAATGGTGAAGAGTCCCTTGATCAGGCTCTTGGCATTAGGGAGATGTCAAGGGACTCTCCCACACATTATCCTAAAGGGAATTACTTAGCACCTTTGAACTTGGCCACCTCTGGTTTTTGGGTTTCCAATTTTAGGCCTTCCTATGCACACAAGATACTCAACATTGGTTGTCTGTCCTTCTGAGCTTTTAGTGAGCAAGAAGCCCTGAACAGCTGGGGAGAGGAATTTTTCCACAGCTAACCCAAAAAAGCTGATTACCAATGCTCTTTAATGTACCTTTCTTGTCCAGCCTTGAGTTAAAATTCAGCTTAGGAGAAATATCACCTGTTAATTGTTTTTCAGAAGCAACCCATCCAACTCATTTCCCAGGACTGGCCTTGTTGAACTGGCTTGAAATAAATAAATGACATATTGGTGAGAGTACAATCAATACAGCATGCCTGTAGGCAAAAATACAGATTGAATACTTTCCTTTCCAGGTAATATATGCATAGCATTAGCAGAAATAGCATGTTTCCCAGGTGACTGCAAGGGTTGTAAGGAGGAAATAATTTTCTCTGGAGGCACTTTTTCCTTATGAACCGCTACTGCATAGGCAATAGCCAATTAACTGGCAGATGTAAATAGTTCTCAAATATCTTGCCTGTCAGTTTTTTGACTTATGCTAAATTCAGTGACTCAGTTTTCACCTTTGAAGAGCACCAGGATGGTGTTCTGGAAAGTAGTCCATGTCTCTTCAGCTCTTCAGTGAGGAATGACTATTGATGACCTAAACAGTTGAGTCCAGATCGCCATGTCTGAGTTTACTGGGGTGAAAATACCTTGAGTGGTGTGGATAGAGCAAAAAAGAGCATAGTCCCTGTCATCCCACTCCTTGGGAAACCTTGCTAACTGGTTGAAGCTGGAAATCAAAAATCAGTTCAGCATCAAAGTCATTCTCTGAAGGTGCTTGGCCAAATTTTGGGCGCATGGAAGAACTAGGGTTTTTATTGACCTTTTTTTTTTCTTGCATAAAGTGGGACATAATGAAGGGTTGGTTCACCTTGACCTGGAAGGTAAAAGGTATCCAAGATCAAGAAGGAAAGGGAGGTAATGTAAAAGTTTAATAAGCACCAAAATATATTGCTTAGGGACTGTTTCTAGAGATTGCATCGTCCTGAAAAAAAGCAGTGTAAGAATCACCACCTCCACTACACTAGGTTGCTCCAAGCCCCATCCAACCTGGACTTGAACACGATCAAGGAAGGGCAGCCACAGCTTCTCTGGACAACCTGGGCCAGGGTCTCACCACCCTCACAGCAAAGAATTTCTTCCTAATGTGCAATCTAAATCTCCCTTCTTGCAGTTTGAACCCATTCGCCCTCATCCTATCACTCCATGCCCTTGTCAGAAGTCCCTCTCCAGCCTTCCTGGATCCCTAATCCTGTTGTTTAGGAGAGTGTTGGAAAATTCTGATACCCTGCTCAGAGTTCTGAGAGATGGTAGGGAAAGCCTGGCATTTAAGGTCCATATTAGCAAAATGGCTGTCAGCAATAGTGTTGGTGTAATTGATGCTAGCTGAGAGTGGATAAACAGACTGGGTGACCACTTGGTCCCTTCTAGCCCTCTTCTTCCAGCTCTTGCTGTGTGAGCAGATGGTGTGTTAAACCCTGGAACTGGTTACTGGGAACTCTGCAGGCTGCATATGGTCTGTACCAGCCATTAGCAAAGCTCATTAAGCATTTTCTCTCTACAAAGATTTTGTATTCAAGTCTTAATTTATTCAAGTCTTAATTTATTTAAATTGGCTAATTAATAAGTGTTTCGTGCCATATCCAAATTCCATTTAAAGTCAGGGGGAAAGTTTCTTCTCAATTTCAGTGAGCTTTTGAAAGGTCTTTCTATGTTTTCTTGTGATAAATATAGTAACAGTGTGAGTCTGATGCTAGCAAAATTGCAATGCTCCAGTCTCTTGGTGGAAAAACTACAAATATTTCCTTTATAATTACAGTGCAGAAGCAGCTTTGCTATCTCATTACAGCATTAATGATCTGTGTATGACTGGTTACTTCTGCATTCTTTTTTCTTGCCCCCAGAATTCACTTAACATGGCTTTCATCATGATGATTGCAGATTATTTCTAACCACCTTTGAGTCATAAAAAGAAACAAATCATCATAACACTTTGAGTGAGCATAACAGGAAGCCAAGCAGAAAATCTTTTGCTTCTTACAAATGCAGTACCTGAAAGAAGATGCTTTAAAGTAGTGACATCTCTCATAACAAGAAGAGCAACAGAAAATGTGAAAGATAATGCGATTCAGAGCCAGGCTGTCGATTCCAAACCTCCTGGCACATCAAGGAAGGGGAGGGGGGTTGATCAGCAGGCAAAATACAAAACCTGAGGGAAAAAAGATTAGATGGAATTCTTGGGTACCATACCATGATTTAAAGTCAGCTGTTAAACCAGGTCTGGGCATACTTCCCGTTGGAGCTAACGGTGATAGGTGTGAGTCAATCTGAACTCCACCCCTAATCTTCTCCTGAGGTCATTGCCTTTCTCTGATTCACCCCCACACAGGAAAATGCTTCAAGTGATACAAAATCATGCTCTTCCGTAGGAAACGATACTGCAATCAGTTTGTGCCCTGCTTGTTTTAGCTTTCCGCTTGGTCTGACACGCAGTGATCAGCCAGGCTTCGTCTTCAGGAGCGATAAATACATCTTTGTTCTCTTTTGGCATGGGACTCTTACGCGGGAGTCAATAAAGAAGTGATAAACTCATTTGTTCGGTATTCCAGGCCCACCACATGGAGCTGTAAACTGCCAGCTGCCCGAATTAGAAGAGGATAAACTTTGTTTACCTCTGTTCACCCTTGGCTACACTCCTCGAGACAAATAAATCCTCAGCGGGTGCCAAGCATTACAGCTTCCTGAATTGTAATGAAACAAGATGTAAAGCTCCTGCAATCAGTTATGCCTCCTGAGAATCAGCCTTTTCCTTTGAAAGAAACACTGTGAAGCCATTTGTTCTGTCTCTTAATAAGGCAGAAGCAGAGGAGCAACATCTGTGCCTTCTTCTGTCTGAGGGAGTTATCCCCACCGAGGTACGACACCAGAGGAAGCCCTTGCCCAGGGTGAAAATAGGAATATCCATCCTGATTTCATCACCCTTTGTGATGAACCTCCTGCTTCACCCTGCACTGTGTTACTCACGCATAAAAATGTATTAAGGAGTGACACTGAATGGAGGTGGAAATCCTAGTCTGTTGCAATTATTTCTTCTTCTTTTCGTAGTGTGAAATATTCTGTAAATCATACAGTTAACTGGCCACTACCTCAACTAACAGAATTTAGTTAACCAGATCAATCATACTAAATAAAAACAAAAAAATAGAATCAGTCCCGTCCCCCCTCTCAAACCTTGGCAGTGTTCTAAAGCTACGGGAGAACGCTGAACTCTTACAAATAACAGAAAGCATGGAGGAACTCAAAACAACCCAAATTAATCTCAATTTATTAATCCTCACTGCATATAAATGTATTTAAAAATAAGGAGCTGAAGGTAAAAATGTCTCAGTAAATAATATCAGCTATGCTTAGTTGGTGAAAAGAAAGTGGAGCTGCAGAAGAGGAGATGGGTCAGGCATTTAGACTGTTTTTTCTTTTTATTTTTTTTCACTCTTTTTATTTTTTTTTTTATTCTGTATTTTAGCATGTTGTTTCCTCATTTTTTCGAAATCATGCCATCAGCAAATTCTTCTTTCCTTGCATCATTTTGAGTTAGAGAGAACCAGTCTCAGCAAACAATTCCTCCCATCTATCACACACTGCATCCCTTGGATGAAATTACTGGATGAGACATGATACCTACAACTGAGATGATTCCTAGCCCATTTTAGCTCATATTTGTGGCCAGAAGTTCTCATATTTCTGTGGTTTTTATTAGTTCCATAAACACCAATTAAACCTTTACAATCCTTATGAAATAAAAATATAAATAAAGATAAAGGTAAAGGTAAAGATAAAAATAAAATAAAAATAAAAATAAAAATGCAAACAGAAAAACTTTGAAATATCATAAATTCTTAGAATCACAGAATCATAGAATAGTTTGGGTTACAAGGGCCATTTAAAGGTCATCTAGTCCTACCCCCCTGCAGTAAGCAGAGACATCTTCAACTACATCAGGTTGCTTCAGAGCCTCGTCCAACCTGACCCTGGATGTTGGCATCTACTACTTCTCTTAGCAACCTGGGCCAGTGTCTCACCACCCTTACTGCAAAAAATTTCTTTTTATATCTAGTCTAAATTTACCCTCTTTTACTTTGAAACCATCACCCCTGTCCTACCATCACACCTGTCCTACCACAGCAGGCCTTGCTAAAAATATCTATGTACACGTTTGTGATTTATCAGTGAAACTGATGTTTTACAGTCAAAGTTCAAGGTCCATAAGGATATCCAGATGCATAATTTAATTATAAATCTATAATTAAAAAGAAAATACACAGATGCTTGATTATTGGGGGTTTTTTTCCCCTTATTTTTTTGTCACTGTGTTGATGGCAACAGTGATGGCAAGTTTTGGTGGGGGGTTTTGAAATTTGCTCTTAGTCAACTTCTCCAGAGAAGCTGTGGCTGCCCCACCCTGGCAGTGTTCAAGGCCAGGTTGGATGGGGCTTGGAGCAACCTGGTCTAGTGGAAGGTGCCCCTGCCCATGGCAAAGGGTGGGACTGGATGAGCTTTAAGGCCCCTTCCCACCCAAACCATTCTATGATTCATTCTATGAATATCCTCCTTAGTGTGCAACTTCATACAGAACCTTTTAATTCCTTTTAAATGCAGGCAGAAATACACCAAAGGAAGAATAAGAAGGTGGTTATAGCCTCTCTGTTAAGCACCACCCAACAGAGCAGCCTTTTTGCATAAGGTGATAAACAATAACTACAGAAGTATTCCTCCATTCTGGGTGGCTTCCAGTTCCTTAAATCTCCAGCCCTACCTAGGTCCTTACTAGTTCATACCTTTAACCACATCGGTTAATGCACATTCAGAATATATTTTGCATTCCAATAGAGAAACTGTCATCCGTCCTCTTAATAGAGTCAAGGACTTACAAAAATTCAAACAATGCCCAAACCCTGCTTGTTTTTAATTATTTTTTTTTTAATCTGTATTTTAGTCAAGATCAACTTTTTACATAGAGGGGAAAAAAACAATAAAACTTGTTGACAGTATACCCAGTTGCTTGCTCCAAGTCTTTCAAGGTCTTTTGGAGGTCTGAACCTTTGGACTCCTGACTGTCTGTAACAAGATACATTAGATTTTTTGTATACAGCTTTGAGAACTGGTATGGTAATAGTTAGGAAAGCGATTCTCTAGGAACATAAGCCTCTTTCCTCAAAGATCTGTTTCACTGTGTCTTTGAGTCATAGTGGATTCTTTAGTAAGCAAAACTAATATTTTACTCCTGCTGGTTCTGCAGTGCCAAAGCCATTAATTGAAAAATCATCTCCATTCGGTTCCAGCTCATGCATCATCAACAAAATGACTGGCCAAATTCCAGTGGCACAACATTTTGGGGAGGACTTAAGAGGCACACACAAAAGGTTTTCATCCAAAATTGAATTTGTGTTCCTGGTAATTTGGGGAGAGGGGAGCACATCTTTGGTTTCGTAAATCAAATGGATGCAATCTGGAAGCCATTGAGTGAAACCAGAGAGGGGGAGAGAATTTTGAACATTTTTATCAAGCCGATTTTCTGATGAATAGCTAGACTTTCATGTGAAAGGGGTTTTTTTTGTTCTGGCCTGTGAAAGTCTGCTGGATGGAGAACGAAGGATGTGGAAATGCATCTGTGCCCAAAGATCAATGATATTCATGGTTATTTTCATTTTGTTAAGGTTGCAGAATAGTGACATTAAAGAACACAGCTGAGCTACTTAATGATTAAAGGTTGGATATAGAAGCCTGGTGTTTCACTTAAATGAAAAGGCAATGTTTAGTGTTTTTCAAAAGAATCCAGCCTATATCATCCTTCAAAGGCTTGAATTAAAAGTCATCCCCCACAGCAAATATTGTGATTCTTTTTGTGGTGTTTAAAGTTTACGAGGTACTCACAAGTTCTGGGTTCTTTGAGGCTGCTTTCTTCTCAGGGCAAGGCAGAGCCAGAAAGAACCCACAAAGGTCTGTAAGTCCATTAATTTCCTTGCTGAACCCTTCTTAGGCCAGGGAAGGTCCCATGTTCCCTAAATAGATGGTCACTGTTTTAGAGGAGGCAAGTTCTCAATGGCAAACTTCCTTCAATGACCATGCCATTGGAAGGACGTGCAACTCTGGCAACTTGATGGTGGAGGTTTTCTTCCATTTCCCTTTCTTTCTCACATCATCACCCTTTAGCAATAGGTGTTTTATCACCAATCCCTCAGGTTTAAGAACCCATTTTATGTATCCCAGTTCTTCCTCACAGCTTTCCAGGCTGTCTCAGGGACCAAAGTTTTGGGATTTCTTGTACTGTTGTTATCCAAGTACATGACACTAAGATGAACATCCCAGAGCTCTGCAGCATTATCATCATGTGCCAGACCTTGCCCCCCTTCTCTGCTCAGCAGTTACGCAAAACACGGAGAGAGAAACCTCAAATGCCTTTAGATGTCTACCCTGAGCTCCTTTTGTAGTCAGTAGAAAGAAACACAGCCTTTTAGGGAGCAATTCCTTTGATCTAGTGTCTACTTTAGAATGGGAGGAGCAGTGTCTTAGGAGCATTTATTTCTTTCAACAAGCTGTAAAAGAAGTCTGGGCTCTTTTCACCAGCTGTACACATCGGCAACTCAGATATCTGCACTTAGTTACAGAACTCCTGCTCTCGTGCCTCAGTTTACCCAGCATCAGGAATCCAGAGAAGACACTGGGGACTCAAACAGTGGTTTTCTTTCTCTCTCAAAATCAATTTGCACTCCTGGTGCAAAGAGCTATGGACATTGAGAGCAACATCAGGTTAATAGTCTCATGTTGTTTGACTTGTTTGAAATCCTTGGGATATTTGGCCATTGGTTTCAATAGTCTCATCCTTACCAAAAGCTTTCAGGAGATTTCCATAACATTGATTTAAATCTAGGTAAGATTTAAGGTTATTAAAAAAAATTAAAAAAAGCAGGAATTCTCCTTAAAATGCATTATTTATATCTTACAGAGGTCTTGCCTCATATTCTACACAGCACCTTTCTCTTTATCTAGTTAGATTATTCACTTACCAGTTTGCTCTCTCTCTTGTTCCCAGACTTCATATTACTTATGTCAAGTTACCATCTTGTTCCTCAAGTGAAATTCATGTTTACCCATACTGATGCAGTATTTTTGGTTTAATATATGGATAGCCCAGACCTAAACCCATTCTTTACATCAAATATTTACTGACTCACATCTAAGAGCACTGCAGGGAGCCAACTTTTGTTACAGGGTGTTCTCTCAACAAAGATTTTATTGGCCTTGATGACTGGTGGCATCTCTGGGATATGAACTAGTAAATATTATGAATAGCTAGTGATCTGGTGTTAAGAAACAGCTATAACAGTTATTAAAGTAGAAACAGCTATAGAAAACAGTTATTAAAGTAGCAACAGAAGATAGTTCTCCAGAAATAAGTCTTTGTTACAGTTCAGCTGACTTGCACCAGTTCAGTCCATAAATCTTCAATGAACCTAAAAGCTCACTAAAACCCTTAGGTTCTCCATAGTCAGCTGGTGAAGAGTAATCCTTTTAGCTCCATGTTTGTTTTAGCATGGTTATGGACAGCTAACTACATCTGGGGCTGTATGTAGGTACCGTTTCTAATTCCTCATCATTGCACCTACTGGATAGCATGATGACCTTTGCAGTCTACCAGTGGAATGTAATTGCTTCCCTGTCTGCCTGGGGCAAAAGAAATCAAGCCATGGTTTTACAGTCTTTAAAACCAGGTCTTTGTGCTGTCAGATCACTCAGAAGTTTCCATCAGATCTAGATCATGCATCACAGTCACATTGATTCTAAATCAGGCAGGGGTGCAAGGTGGCTTTTAGCTGTGTGCAAGTACACCAGCTTCATATCAGGGTGGAAGGTGTGCTGACACCCAACCTCCCCTGAAGTCTGCAGATACAAACTCACACTGCCCAAATGGTCAGTCTGACCAGGAAAAGAAATGAGAAGGGTCTAAAAAACCCTGAGAAGCTTGGAAAGGTATCTATTTTCACTGTGTTCTCCATTACAAGGAGCGGGGGACAAGAAATACAGCCCGTAAGAATCAGTTTTGAAATAAACAAAAAACAACAGTTCTTGACATGATGAGTAGTAAACCTGTAGAATAACTTTCTACCAAAGGGTGTTGTGGATGCTGAAAGCTCACATGAATACCAGATAAGACTGGGGGGAAAAAAAACAGGAAAATTGTCCCAGAGCTGAAAATAGCTGGACACTAGAGAGATTTCGCATAGATTAGACCTATTCTTGTTCTTCCCTTCTACAAGCAAAGATGCAAATTTTCCTTCTTCCTGTACAACCCCTACATACCTTTCCACACTTACGATCCTGGCTTGTCCTTGACCTGTTCTGTATGAACTGTGTTGGTGTAAGTGAACATTAGCTTCATTTTTTTCTATTTGCTGGGAAGGTGACTTGGATAGAGACCTGCTCATGGACCCTCAGAAAGCAATTTCCGATTCTTGGAGCAGGACTGGTGTCCTTGTCCTGTTGGGTAGGGAAAAAAAACAAGTTGGATACCACATCCTTCAGTATTTTGGACTCCAGAACTTATCTATACCCCTAATCAGAAATACTCTTTGAAGTATCTGTTAGCTGGATGCTTCAGGATGGCATGGGGTGACAACAGGACTCATCACCAAGGACTATTTTAATTTCACTACACTTGACAGGTTCTGAGGTGTTCACGGCATCCCCATGATGTTGGCAGAGCATATGGGAGACTCAAAGGTACCCTATGACACAGCTGAGCTTTCCTGGTCCTCTTTGATCTCTCCTTTAAGAAATCTATGTAGGTCTTCATAGATAAATGTCAAATACCTTTTACAAAATCCTGCTGAAAGAGGAAGAGAAGAGAAGAGAAGAGAAGAGAAGACTGAAAACAACGACAACAAACCAAAACCCACTCCACCTCTGAAAATACAAGAGATTGAAAGAGTGAAAAGCAGATAGGAGAGGTAAATGGACTGGATTGCTGCAGATGGACTGGAATTGATAGCAGCTTTAAATTACTTTGATGTCAACCTCCACTTGAGGTTAATTTCTCTAACAAGTGGCACTACATTTCATCATTTTTATTTTGTCAGCATTTTATCCTTGAGTCAGACAGTTTCACAAAGCACACATGCAAAGGGTAGCTCCTAAGGTTTCCTGATTCAGTTGGTAACTTCCTTCTATGCTGCTTTAATAAGCAGTGTCTCCCTAAAAGGTCTTGAGAGATTTATTCAATGCCTATTCAACTCTGTTAGAGTACTGCCACTTTACATTTGCCTTTGAATTTCAAGGTTAGGTAAAAAACTCCTTCTCCCTATCTCTGGTGTGTAGTAGACCTCAGAATGTCTGTTTCCAAGATAACAGATTTAGTGTCTGACATCTACAATGTCTCAGACATTTGTAAAACATTTATCACCGTGTTGTGTGTGTGTCTAATGTCAATGATTAATTTGGAAGAACAGAAGTCTGTCAGCAATAAAATAAAACCTTCTACATATATTAAGAGAATGGGAACCACTAAATTATGCTGAGCCTATAAATATTGGATCTGGCTTGTCCCTTGAAAGTGCTTCAGCGGTTTCATGGGTCATATCTACACTTGTAAAAGAAGTTGAAGAGTGAGCCAAGACAGGAGACTTTCATGTTCTCCATTCATATTCTTTGGTATGAACCTGACTCTGGATATAGATAACTCTGAATCCATACGTAAAATGGGTCAGGATCTTTCTGGTGGTCCTGAGGCCAAATGACACAGCCCAGCCAACAACCTTTGTTGGAAGGATGCTAACTGGCATTTACCAGGGGCAAAATAAATTAACTATATAGATGAGTGAATTCTTGCACTGGGGGAAGTTCCTTGATGATCTTTAATTTATTAGTATAGACATAAACAAAACCTTGATATTACCAGTTTGGAAGGAGTGACAAGTTCTGGGTTTATTCTTTTAGAAGTTCCAAGTGTTTCTATACAGTAAGGGTGAGTTTCTTGGCTACCTGATTGGGTTTGGTTTTTCTTATTTAGCGAAGTGTGTCACTCAAAACAAATACAGCTCTTCAGGACTCTACAGGGGCAACTTCCAGAGCTCACTTGCTACCAATACAGCCATGCCAAGAGCCTGTTTTGAAGTGTCTTACACCCTCAGATATTCTGCACCTACCGCAAGGATGACACCATGCTTGAGCAGTGACCTTGGCTGAGGGAGTAGAGAGATGAGGCATCTGAGCTGGGTGAAGGATGGGCATGGAGGAAACAGTGATTGTGAAGGAATGTGTCTGGAGCTTTCAAAGGATCAAGGACATCCTTGGAAAAGCTGTTCTAGGAAGAAGGACTCTTATCCTTGTCAGGGAGTCCAAAAAAGTGGGTATGTAGGATATGTGTGTCTAAGTACATTTACACTTCTGTTTTTGAAGATACTTGTAGGTTATATGCTAGCCTGGTGGGGTGTTGAGTTCTGACTCATGTTTTTTGAACTCTTGGCTTTGGCAACATTGAACATCCTAAACCAGCCCCTAACAGGTGGTGAGGAAGAGGATTGGGAAATGATTCAGCAAGAACACAATATTTATGGCTATAAAGGCAAAATGACATCTGGCAAGCAGGAGAATGTGAGGTATTTTTAGGAAAGAAAGAACAATGAAGTCTTGTGTACATTGTGAGTTTTCTCTAGCTCCCAAGCTGGTCTTGAAGCTGTCTGAAATCACTGTGTAAACAATTTCCCAGCTGTCAGATTCAATGTCACCATCCCTTTTGTTTTAACCAGATTTCGGAGGGTTTATCTGCTCTGTTTACCGACAGGACGGCATCCTTGAGTTGTATTGCATTCTTCCTCACAAACAGCCTCATGAAACAGGGCAGAGCTCTTTGTCTTCCCTCTATGGACCCAGTGGTCACAGCACAGAGAAGAGAAAATAAATACTTAAGGCCAAACATGAACATCACTCTCTACAACTACCTAAAAGGAGGTTGGAGTGAGGTGGAGGTAGGTCTCTTCTGCTGTGCCCACAGAGAAAAGAGAAGAGGGTGGTGGCAGGGACTGCGGCCACTGCTGAGGCCATAGGTGTGTTGGAATTAAAGTAACATCGGCCCCTGTGTCCATCAAAAAGGTGAGACTGATGATCCCCCCGGGTGTTTGAGCAATGTTCTCTCTTCAGGCTTTCCTCTGGAAATGTCCATTGCCAATGGCACATTGGTATCCCCTGTGGAGCCAAATCCCTGATCCCCCTTTGTCGTGATGTGGCCGTTGGTACCAAAGCTTGTAAGGGAACGAGCTGAGCGATCTTTGCTCCTTTTCAAAC
>VZRW01004088.1:151311-179189 GCA_013398125.1 Aegotheles bennettii | reverse complement strand
CTTTCTCCTCTCCCCCCTTTTATCAATGTGACACCCAGGCACCCAGACACTCTCTGGGTCAGTGCTGGCCTTTCACCTTCTGGGTGGAAGTGTCCCCGGGTTGTATCATTACTACTATTGCTAGCAATATTAACTTCACTTAGTAGTGCTTGTGTAGTCAGTGCATTTATCAACGGCAATTCCAAACTTGTTATATCTGACACCTTAATGAACTCTATTTTTTGTGCATCTGTTTCAGTGCAGGCCCTGGGTGACTCTGAGAATGCCAACGTTGACTCTGACAGGTGGCTGCACACACACGTGACCCTTTAGACATAAACCATTGACCAAGTCTGGGACCAGGGCTGGATCCAGCTGTATCCAGACTCCTCTCTGAGGAGTTCAGAAAGAAAAGGGGTCTGGTCTGAACCTCGTGACTCAACAGGAGGGCCTTCCCCACCCACCTTGCAGAGGCTTCTAGCTTGCCCCTTTCACACGACAACGACCCATGCCAGGGCACAACTGCTTGGAACATCTAATGGGCTGCAAGAACCTCCTTTTAGAGAGTTTTCACACTAACACCTGCCACATGTGTTGCTCCTTGTACCTGAGGCTTAAGCAAGCTCTCCTGGCTTATGGAGCTCGTTATTCCAAGGACCACCCTGACAGACTGGACCCTCCTGCAGGACATGGTGCAAGGGCCAGGGCCGTCCCCGTGTCCCCTCCTCCTCCAGGCTGCAGGGGGGGTCTGAGCTACAGCAGAGGGGTCTGTGCCTAACAGCGACCACACAAAATGCCTCTTTCTGCCAAAGTGACTGGTTCCACGTGTGACTTTCATGGCATAGAAGTGGCAACAGAACATAGAGTCCTGCATTTCAAACAGGGAGTGTATGTGAACGGGCCCTCCTGTTTGGCATCATGGCAAACATCAGCTTCCAAGACAGCTCCGTTCCAATCCAAACACTGAAGCAGTCAGATTTGAGAACTGACCAGCCTGGGTCTCACAAAGGGAAACACCAAATTCACCTACTCCAAAAGCGAGCTCAGCGAGGCGTGCTAAGCCCTTGAAAACCTGGGTGTAATGGCTTAGTTGGGTCTGAAGGTGAAGCGAATTCTGCTTCTGTCAGAAGCTGAAAGGCTGAGTTTAATAAGTGCCTTTGGTGGTGGAACACTGCCACCTCCAGGGTGGAAAACAGGCGACAGCCAAGCGTGTAAAACCGGCACAGCACAGGGGTTCTGCCCACCAGCCCAAATCACACAGGAGGGATGGCTGGAAGCCAGAAAGACAACCCACAGCACAAATCCAGCCAGGGCTTTAGAGCTGGATACGAGCCCCAGGAAGGCAGCACTGGCTTGGCATCCTGTGTGGCTGCCTACGAAGAAAACACAGCCATCCTGTTCAGCTTTGGAGGTGAAAACAACGGATGTGATGAAGATTAACTACAGGCTACCCTGACTGTTGTCACCCTTCTGTGTTGTTTCAGGCTTTCGCCTTTGGTAAAGCACAGCGGTTGAGAACAAATCCATCAGTGTTAAAAAGCAAGCTGGAAGTCTCCGTTATAAAAGCTGCTGAGAGGAAGGGAAAAATAAGTTATATGGCTGACGGCATACCTGAACTGCCCTCACCAGTAAAACCACCTGGTGCTCTTCAGCTTGAGTTCCAGAGTTGTAGACTGTTCCAGAGGCGGCAGACAGAGGGTGCCCAAGGCAAGCGGTGCCGTTACTCCATATGCAACTCATTAAAACAATTTAAACTGTTAAGAAAATCTCATGGTTTTATTGTGTAATGTAGCATTGAAACATCTGAACAAATCAATATCTGGGCTGTACAGGCTGCTGTTCTTTCACTTCTTTGGGTTATAGAGCATCTTGTCAGTACATAAACAACAACCTTTTGCGTTAGAAATTCTTTCCGAGGCATGCTGGTACAACACAAATTTCTCTTGTCAAATGCAGCTAAGTCTAACTTCCAAACATCATGCACAAGAAACTCATCTAGTGACAATGTAAACTCAGCAGAAGGGCAGGTCACAGGTCTTGCTCGCTCACGCTCTGCAGTGCTGCAGGTTTGTGTATGATATTTGGAATGTTCCGTGAGTGTGAATAATACCAGTAAGAGGAGAGGAGAAAAACAAACAAACAAACAAAAAAAAGCACGGGGGCCTCGGGGTCGCCAGCTCAGCCAAAGTTGTGCAATGCTAGCCTGAACATGTCATTGGTGCAAACCCAGGCATCGTTGATGTTCTTTAATAGAAATATCTGGTGGAATCCCATGATAGGGTCTTCATCAGCCTGTAGAAAGAGAGGAAAAAAAAGTTGAAAAAGGTCTTTTTGAGAAATGTACTCTGAAACTCATGGTAAGATGGCTTCAAAGCTAACGTTAAGTTTTGTCACATGCTGTAAGGTGCCTCAAGAGAGACCAATACAACCAGAGGTTCTGTTCTGAGGAGCTTTGCAGACACACGCCCAGGGCCCAACGAGACAGAAATCCCCCAGCAGCATCTGAAGCCAGGGGCTTCTGGAAGACTTGCAGACATTTCATTCCAGCAGCTCCACAACACTGATGAGAGCACGCCTGCCTCAGTGCTGAATCACCAATGCTCTCTGGGCCTTGCCCAGGAACCAAGCATAAAACAAGGTCTTTTAAAATCAGTTTGTAGCTGCTGTCCATTGGACTGATGACAGAAGGGAGTTTCAGTAGAAGTCAGTATCGACAACGCTGCCTGAATGACCCACGTAGTGATGGAGGCTTTGGGAAGCTCTCCTGGAGCAGGGAGAGCTGCCAGTGGTGCAGTGCTTCCCACCTCCACTGGCCAGGAACAGCTCGAAGGGAGTGAAGTATCTGCTGGAGCTGCAACAAGATGTTCCAAGCAGAGGGATCTCTGCAGCGGTGCCTCAGCTCCTGCCTTTCACTACTCACCCGCGCAGGTTACAGTGCCTGCACTGTATTTACTGTATTACAGTAAATAGAAAATACTATTAGAGGGAGACTGGTTCTCCCACCTAATGTGTACCAGTCTTCTCAGAGACATAATGCAGCAATCAAAGCCTCAAAACAACAGAAATGATTCCCAAATCAGCTGGAAATCACACAATAGGATTCAATCTGAACAGCACACAGGACCTCACTACAAAACAATCTTCTGATACTGACCACAGTGGATTTAATTCAGCATTTTAGGAGGATTTCAAGCTCTATTCTTTCCACACACGACTATTCAGCTTCAGAAAATGGGGGAAATGCATCAAAAAGCATTGAAAAGCAGCAGCCAGAGGAGCACATGCAACAGACACTCAAAATGCTGAATGTTTACCTGCTGTGCTCTGCTGCTGCCCACCAAGAAAAAGCAAATGAAAAGGCTGCAGAGCAGAGCAGGCTGCAAAATCAGCACAAATAAGATCTTTACTTGAAAAAGTAATATTCATGTGAGTGATAAATTGAATGTGAGACGAGCCTGCTTTAAGGACATCAGTCATCTCATGAACAGCAAGTCTGCCAGAGCGCTGGTAGGACCAGGCCCATGGAAAAGCAGCATCCAAATCTAAACCCACTGCAGGGGTTTCACAGTGACAACTGCCCAGGAAATAAGATGCTGTAAGATGAAGTGCAGTTTCAGAACTGTATGCTAATCCACAGAGGAAAACCAGGGAGGGCCCTAGAGGAGTTTTTGCCTCTCAGGAAAGTGACACTGAAGTCACAACGGACAATGTTTTACTTTTTTTTTTTCCCAAGCAAGCAGAGAGCTCAAAAGCTATCGAGGCAAGCAGAGTGTTAGCAGTTGTTAGGAAAGGAGCAGAGAACCAAAACCCATAAGAACGCAACTGCACAAATGCACAGAGAGCACCCCCACACCAAATCCTGCATGCGTTTATCATTTAAAAACATTTGAAGTGATACAATAAGGAAAGGCCAGAGAAGGACAAGAAAGATGATGCAGCTACAGGACAGCTTCCTACTGAAGGAAGTCAACTGAGTGTGACTCTAGCAAAAACGTGAGCAGCGTGGGGAGGAAAGGCAAAATATGAAATTACTACAAAACCACAAAGGGCAGAAGTGAACGAGGAAACTGCTGTCCTATGGGCAGAAAAGAGGGTGGCAGCAAGTAAGGTGGGGAGTATGAGCAAGTCCAAGTGTTCCGTAGATGAAAGACAAATCCTGAAGTGCCAGTGAAGTCCCTGCTCAGCAGGCTGACGCACTGGGCAGCTTTCCATCACGTTGATACACTGCTCCTTTGGCATTAGGTAGAGGCTCCCCAACCACCAGCACAGTTGAACACCAGCTGGATTACACCAGCCACCCCTCTAGTTCCATCAGCACGTACAGCACCAGGCATGCCAATTATGTCAGGGCAAGTATTATCTTTATTAGACCTGCCCGGCAGAGACGCTTGTGTACCCACCCTGAAGAGTGGCACTGGGTGATATGGTTTAGTGGTGATGTAGGCCCATAAACCCATGGGTTTATGCCTTTTCTAGCTTTTCCTAAGTATCAAATACAACAATTACATCCTACTATTGCCTTACTACTGCTTGAGAGCTGGGAGGTTCCTGGATGTGAAGGAATCTTTAAGAGAACTGAGTAGTATCAGAGCCGTACAGGAGTTTGACACAGAACTTTGTAAAGCATCTTATTACTGCTCTCTTTTGACTAAGCTGGAATGAATTAATGTTCATGTTAGCTCCTTTTCACCAGCTTAGTTTAATCCAGCCAGGCAGAATCATTCCAGCTTGGATCACTTCTAATCAACGCTATCATTAAGCATTTAGTATCCCCTCAGTTGCCCTATGGCCTCTTCTCAGGTCACTGAGGCATTTATTACAACTTGCATAAGTGTTTTTCACATTAAATTTGGGCACAGCACTGACATGAGTACACTTTAGAAATGTGTCTCTGGGAAGCAAAGACATCATCACCAGACACTTTTAGGATCGCTTTCCTCCATTTCTGATAAGCTTCACTGCACTGCAGCTTGGAGCTCTAGCTTGAGAATTTCCTCCTTTCTTATGCAGTTCAGGCTGGACACAGGGAAAAAAAGATTAAAAGAGAAGGGAAATCTTCCCCAAACACTTGCTGCTGTACATATGGCAAATTCCCACAATGAAGTCACAGGCCCATGCTTTCTTTATTCCTTTCACACCACGTCTTCACAGACTAGAGTAACAACAGACTTTAAAAACAAGGAAAATCCTGGACTATATTTACAATGAACGAAATAATTTACAGTCCGTTCCCAAAATTCTGAATACATCCTATTAACATACAGCAAAGACCCACAGATGAGTGATCCAATATGCTCCAGAAGGCACAGACTAATCCTATCCCACTTTAGTTTTGATCCTCATCCCAGCTCAGGTAACCTCACTGAAACTCTTTACTCTTACTTTCCACTCCAAACTTAGCAACGTCCAACTCAAAATTCACATTCCAGATGGAAGCCCAGGCCTGAAACACAAGGGCTTTATTTATCCTACAAGGCTTCCCTTCACACGGTTCAAATTCTTTCGTGGCATCCTTGAATTAAAATAAAAGTTTAAAAAGTCACAGAATCAGATCGGAAGGACCCTCTGCTTTCCAGTCCAGCCTTGTGCTCAGCAGGAGCATGGACTACCAGCAGGCACCACATGAGCCACAGCTTTGTCTAGCAGAGTCTTCCAAGCCTCCAATAAGAGATGTTTCACAAGGTATGAAGGCACCATTCCCCAGGGTTTCAGCCTTCCAGTGAAAATCTTACCCTTGTGTCCAACCAGAACCTCCCAAGTTATGGTTTGCAACCAGTGTCCCTCACTACACTCTGGCACCACCAAGACCAGAGTGCTCTCAGGTTGCTGGAGGTACCCAACTACTTTCCATCTGCATTTCAGGCAGATTTCCCTCACACACCTCCTGTCCAGACTTCCACAAGCTCTCGGACACTGGCAACCTTGGCAGCTTTTTGACCTCTCCCAGTTTTTCTACGTCCCTTCTGAATGCTGCTCTGTTACCCAAGTTTAGCTGCACAACTTTTCTTGTATGATCAAGGACAACTTTTTTCTCCCAGCAGCATTCAGAGCAACTGTTGACTGAACTGCAGGCTTGTGGCCACCCTCACCCCAAAGGAAAGGCTAACTACTCCAGCTAGCAGGTTCTCCAGGATGTTAAGCCTCATCTAACAGGCCTTAAGCAATGCTTGAAGCATTCAGCATGCATCACAAAAAACATTCCATGATTTTAATTACAAATTCCCTTTCCCTTTTAAGGCTAGGAAACGCTGCATAACAATTAGTTATTCACAATTAATTCTGCAACAATCACTTCAAACTTCACACTCTGGGGGAGAGCCACAGATCTGCCACGTTGCTCTGTGAACACACAAGCCACAGCCATGCTTCCGAGCCAAGCTCAAGGGACAGAAGAGTGAGAAGAGAGCACTCCTTACTCAACCAGGACAGCGAGGACTGCACGGAGGAGAGGTAAGGCAGAGGGTTAAACGTTGTGGAGGGCTAGCCTGAAGACTTCGTTGGTGCACACCCAGGCACCTTGAAAACTTTTCAACAAAAAGGTTTGGTGGAAGCCTAGAACCTGGTCATCATCTGCCTAAGCGTGACAGGAGAAATATGTTACTGGGTGAAGCACACTGGAAATACTGGGTGACATTCTGGATGAACATTGGCAAAGCAGTGTCACACCAAACCAAACTCACTCCTGAAGGCTTCAACTGATGCTTCCTCTTCCTGGCTGAAGCAAGCGAGCAGGCACCCAGACACCGAGTAGCAATAAAAAGTTCTAATAGCATTAATTAAGTGGAGGTGGATTTATTATACCTCTACCAAATGATAAAGAAACCATTACTCCCTATCCCAACACCCAGTAAAAAGGATCTTTCATATGTTTATTTGCAAACAGGCTTTGCAATGAAAGCCATTACTGTAGGAGTTTGACCTTCACTACTGGCATTCACCCTACTTAGATGCTCTCTTACTCTCCAACATCTTCTCCAAGCAGCTGTTGTGCCCGGTGCTCTCAGGACAGAGGATCATTCTGCTGCAAAAGATGCTTGTTTTTGTTTATTTCCAGTTCATATTGGTGTTGGCATGCCAGGCTGGAGACTGGAGCAGCACAGAGGCACACGCACATCCTGACCTTATCACAGGGCTGTGATGATTTCAACTGACCCCACTTATATCCCAACTCCAGCAGGGGAGGCCAAAGGCTTAACACAACCCAAACCTGCAAGTTTCCTTAAGGAGTAATACTCTGGGCAAAGGAGACAGAGTTTGACAGCAATAGTCCTTGGCCCCATTACTGCTTCAGAACTGTTCTCACACAGTTATGGAGAGCAGAGGCTTTGTGACAGCTTGGCAGCAGCTCACCCCACAGTACATGCAGGGAGAGCAGAAGGTTTTTCCACTTTGGTTTGGTTTTTTTTCCCCTAAAATCAAACAAGATCAAAATATAACGGTTTAAGGAAGAAATACAAGATGGGCCCAGCTCCCTTAATGACTTCCCACTGAACTTTTGGGAACTAAGGTCCCATAAAATCCATTTAAATACCAGGCCAAGAATGATTTCCTAGAAAGGGCACGTTACAGGTATTTTAGGTTTATTCTTTCCTTGGATTACCCTATTAAAAGCATTATGCTTGTGTGTTAATTGTACTGGGCTTTGAAGAATTTGGCTGGCAGGCCCATAACAAGGGTAACTGAACAGCAGGCAGGAAGCATGGCTTTCCCTTCAAACCCTGCTACCGGTGGTCTGGAGGTTCCATTCCCTGAGCAAATTCCTCTGCAGTTCTCCTCAAGATTGACAGATGCGAGCTGGGCAGAACAGCCACACCATTAAGGAGGCAACCTTTAAACCACGCCAGGTATGCTGCCCCATGTTTGTGTGTTGAAGTGTGCCCTGTTCAACCAGAGCTCCAGGCCAGCCACTTGTTGAAGAGCGCTGATGAAACCCAGTTGTTTCCAGTTACTGCACTGCACAGCGAGATGTGTTCAAACGGCTGCCAACACCTACATATCAGCACAAGAAAAAGTATTTTCTACCTATGACAGCCAGGTTCGTGTCCATGTCCTGCTCCAGATTGTTACTGATCATATCTTTTGCTCACCTGTGTAAGTATCACATAAGGCAGAAGCAAGAAGTCAAAGTTCTAAGTTGACTTTGACTTCCCAGACGCTTCCTCAGTGAGCAGCATTTCCCAAGCTTTAAAAAGCACATTTGAATGCCAAGATTGGAGACACATACACATGAATAGTGGAAAAATGCTGCCTCTCCTACTAAAAATTCATGAACGAGTTGGATTTGATCATGACAGTAGTCATACTTTAATGCAACACGTTCTCTCCAAGCACCTAGAGGTACTACCACGTGACCCCTGAATTATTCAGAGGATAAAAACAGCACAGTAAGAAATACTACTCTAAGCCATGGTATTTATGGAAGGCTCCCAGACTGCACCTAACACCTTAACTACCATACTAAAGGGTGAGAAAACCCAAAAGCTTTACAGAATCTTTAAGAACTTGGTATCTTGCCACAGGATCCAACACAATCACTCTTGCAAGCTGTGATCCTCTGAATCATAGAATCATTATGGTTGGAAGGGACCTCCAGGGTCATGAAGTCCAACCTTTATCCCACCATATTCCTAACCATCAGACCATCAGACCATGGCCTCAAGTGCCTCATCAACCCCTTTTTTGAACACCCCCAGGGACGGTGACTCCACCACCTCCCTGGGCAGCCCATTCCAATGATTATGTAGTAACAACTGTGCAAACCAGGTGAGAAGTGACTGGCCTGAGGCATTGAGTCAGAACACCTTGGTCACATATTTGAGTTCTGTGCACAGATGAGATCAGCACGTCCAACATCACACCTGCCCTGCAATTCAGTGCTTTCTGGTCACATGTAGCCACCATTCCTCAACAGAGTGTGTGCAGGCAGGATTGAGCAACAGGGAAGCTGGAACCCAACTTGCAGCTAGGAAGCAGGAGCGACTTTAATGAGAGCCAAAGCTGTCTGTGTTAGGCTTAGGAGTGGATGCAATACACTAGGAACTGCTCTTCTCAACCACCCAGCTCAAAACAATTCAGAACAGCTAAGCAAGCAGATTCAAACTTTCAGGCCTAAGTTTGCTTAGTTAACAGTACAGTCAGCATCCTTGCTGTGTAACCCTCTGCTCTGCTCAGACCCCTCCCGCAGCGCTGGGGCCAGCTCTGGAGCCCTCAGCACAGGAAGGACATGGACCTGTTGGAACGAGTCCAGTGAAGGGCCACAAAAATGCTCAGAGCCCTGGGACACCTCTGCTGGGAGCGAAGGCTGAGGGAGTTAGGGCTGTTCAGCCTGGAGAAGAGAAGGCTCCAGGGAGACCTCATTGCTCTTTTCAGTACCTAAAGGGGGCCTATGAGAAATTTGGGGACAGGCTTTTTAGCAGAGCCTGTTGTGATAGGACAAGGGGTGATGGTTTTGAACTGAAGGAGGGTAGATTTAGGTTAGACATAAGGAAGAAGCTTTTCACCATGAGGAGTGACACAGTGGCCCAGGTTGCTCAGAGAGGTGGTGGATTCCCCATCCCTGGAGATGTCCAAGGCCAGGCTGGATGGGGCCCTGAGCAACCTGGTCTGGTGGGGGATGTCCCTGCCCATGGCAGGGGGTGGGACTGGATGGGCTTTAAGGTCCTTTCCTACTCAAGCAATTCTGTGATTCTGCAAGTGGAAGCCTGATGTTTGATATCAGAGATGCTATTCAGAGTTCACAGAAAAAGGAAACCTAAGCAGCTATGTTACAAGAAACTGGGTTCAAGCAACTCTAAAGACTGGATGGCTCTAGAGCCCTGACTTGACACTATGGCTGGACCAAACCCTGACCAAACTAACTGATAATTTAACTATTGCTATGCAATGTCACACTTCCTAAATAAACACTGCCCACCGTGGGCAAGTTCTGCCTACAGCTGACATACACAATATTTTATGCAAATTCCAGGACAACTTCTTTCACTAATAAGGAGTCTCATTGATTCACGACTCTGTGGCACCGGTATATTAAGATGCAACATTTCCTCAAGAGAGCAGGAGACTGGGTAAGTTTACACAGTTCAGCAATATAATTTCAACAGCAAGGTAATCACACTGCAGCCTAAAAAAATAACCCAATTTCTTCACAAGAAGCTGTTTTGACAATAAGTGTTTGATCCCAGGGGCAATACTCCCATTGCTGAACCAGTTTTGACTACAGAGGTACTGGGCTGCATTAACACCAGGACTGTATTCTTGTGTCCTGTGACAGCAAAGAAAAAGCATGGCCTTAGTGGAGGGCTGTCAGCTAACAAAAAAATGCCTGCTAAATCACATCTCAATGTGTACGTTGCACTGAAAAGGACATTAAACTGGATGTGCTTATATTTTTGTCCAAGAACACTGCAACGATGCAATTCCATGCAGAGGTCACCAAGACCTTACTGCATCAGGGGGAGGGAAATATTGATGCTTCTAGAGCCCATATGATACTTGTACGCACAGTAAAAACCATGGCACTGTGCTCAGAAGGAACATGACTGGCAAATTACAGGTGGTTTACCTAGTGCCAGTTATCTGAATGGATGAGGAGTTTCTTGACAGTCTTGAGCAGCAGGAGAATGATGTCCCAGTGCAAGCTTACCAGTGCTCCTCCCCCACCCAAGAGACCATTTGAATGTTTTCACAAATCTGATGATTTAGAATCCTGGAAAATCTCAATACACAAGCATTTGTTAAGCTGTAATGGAAAGAGTTTACCTTCAGCTGTCCCACTACCATACTGAGTATACAGCTGTCAGGTGTAGGTTGGTGGTCTTGTGCTGTGATGCTGTGTTGTATTTTTTGGAAGGGGAGGCTCTACAATGAAAAGAAAGGATAATAAGGAAGAGTACAGGCATTGCATTATTGAACTTACAAAACAAAATCCAGCATTATGAAGTGTTAGGCTGTTTGGGTAGTACTGCGTGGAGAGTTGTTGCAACTCGACACTGCTCAGGCTGGGTTGATCATAACAGTTGTGTTTTCCAGGCACAAAGATGTGAAATAATACATCCCCACATACGTTAAGCAGTACCTTCTCCTAGTCTAATTACACTGCCAGAAGAGCTTCAGTTCACCTACAAGCTGAAACTTCACATGATGAAGGCACAAAGCTTCTCTGCTCTGAAGTGTTACCAGACAACCCCAATTTTGCTTTTTCATTAAAATGGCTATGAATACAATGGAGAGGTGGTTGACCAAAAAACAGTGTTCAGGACTTGGAAATCCACATATCCACCTTCCTCCTTTTTTCTTTCCTTCTTAACACCACCAGAGGAGAATCAACACAGCAACAGGTCCCATCTTTGCCATGTACTAGGCAGAAGCAGAGGGAAAAGAGGAGGTGGAGATTAAAAACCACACATATCAAAAAAAAAAGCTTTCCATGCTCATCCAGCAGACACAAGTATGTCTGGAGTTAAGCATGCAAGGAACACACCTTGAGAAACACCAGCCAGTGAGGAGTAATTCCTCTCTTTCAACTTAAGACCACATTCACCTTTTGATCATGGACAACTCCAAGTAGTGAACATCAAATATCCAGGGGATCCGAGAGTCCTGCCACACAAATGCAGACTTGGCACTGTTCTGTCAAAAGCCATGTTAATGCTGGATGGTTTAGAAGTGGCAGCTCAGCACAGACAGAGCTCTGAGTGACCACATGACTGATACCCAGAGTGCATCCACTGCACAGGACAGCAGCACACGGTCATGTAAACCTCAGGTTGTGCTTTGTCACCTTTGCTTTCCCTGGTTTGTTAATGAGTTGAGGCAGACTCAAGCATGCACTTTGACAAGTTCTGCATTTTGCTCTAGTGGAAGGACCCTGAAAGACTTCCTAGAAGGCCTCTAGGTACAAGAACAGGAGATCTGAGTCCTACTGTCAAGGATGTGATGTACAGACCTGGCCCTGACAAGCATCAGGCTTCAGGAACAATACCAGGAAGCCAAGTCCTTGGATAATGGAGAACACCCACTGTGGGAGGATCAGTACCTGGGGAAGCAAAGGAAGTGTACAGAGCAGCCCTCTGACCAGAGGGACACGATTCAACAACACACTAATAAAGCCTGCAGTGTTTTGACTTAGCTGGGACAACAGCCCCAACCTATCACGAACTGCAAAGTGCACCACTGGTTTGTAAGATGGAACAGATATCCTGTAACTAGAAAAAAATAAATAATCCAGAGCTGCCTTTTCTGTACTACCACAGAATATTTTCCAGGGTCATCATCCCAAACTTGACTGCACACACACAAGCACAGGCTGAGACACTGCACACACCTTGCTTCAACAAGGAGTACTGTGACACCTGGTCTCACCACAGCATGACAATGTCTGGTTGAACGAGTCCTGCAAGAACAGTCTCTTGAAAAGGCAGAGGGATGGAGGGGAATTAATGGGGCCTAATCCAGAACCCAGCTTCCAGTGTGACAGGATGCCAATGAGAGGTGAGACTGTGGAGAGAAAACAGGGAGGGAGGAAAGGCTCCAGAGTCAAGAGTCCTGCAAAACAGTAACAAGGGACCAGAGAGAAGGCTGGGTAAGATGGTGCCCATTTCGAGTATCTGACTGTTCCCTTCAGAGAAAAGGATCCCAAAGGTTGGCCAGCCCAGCAAGCTACTCCTCATGGGAAGCAGTGGGGGAAATCCCACTGGAAAAAGTAGAGTCAGCTGATTGAACAGATCACTGATTTTTTGGGTAGAGAGAAGCCTCCTGAAAAGGATGGCTGCTTATGAACATCCATCTGTGCTGGAAAGAAGCACTTCTTGGTATGAAGAGCACAATAAAAGCAACTAAGAAGTGAGAAGCCACAAAACAACCAAGGCTTTTGGTGTCCTCTGACACTAAAACTTGTCTGGGCTTTCACTACCACAACTGTGGAATCTTCCTTGAAGTCAGGTAAGAAATTCTGCAAGAATAAATCCAAATAGCTTAAACTCACTCCTGGCAGAACTGGCAGCACAGCTACCTGTCCCAGCTTCCTCCTCGGCCCAGGAGGCTCACAGAACTACAGGATTATCCCAAAAGCTCAGTGTCAATCAGGCTGCCCCCTGATTAGGAGAGTTACCCTATTTGAAACAACTCCCCAGTCCAGCAGCAATTAAGACAGAAGAAACAAGCGTCAGCTCCCACTCTGTGACAAGGCACAGTTGCACAGTGCTGGTCAAGCAGTGTCTGCACAACCTGGTCCTGCTGTGTCCACACCATTGGACAGAGCAGGCTGAAGAGGTGCCATAGTGTTGCTGTTACACAGCACAGAACTTGGTGTAAAAGAAAATCCTGCCTCTTGGTGCTTACATTGATTAATCAGCCAGGCACAGAGGAACACAAGACTGCTGTAAGTGCAGAAGAGCTCCAGTGTCAATGTCTTGGTGATCTGCTCAGCTAAGGAGCTCTGAAGCACCAGAGTAGGTGAGCACATTCAGGTGAAACAGCAAACACAGCCCAAGCATCCCAGTGCTGACTGAGGGACACTGAAAGACAGAGTCAGGGTAAGCTGATACAGCCCCGTGACGAGCCACGGCAGTGGAAGGGCAGGGAATTATCCTACTGCATTTCTTCCCTACCATAAGCAGATGGACACAAGTCAGAAAAAATTTCCCTGAGGCAAAGCAGCATGCCTTCACTCACCAAGCAAGACTGTGCAGCAGGCACACGGATCTGGACAGTCCAACTTGCACTACAGACAGGGAAGGTGAAGATGAGTAACGTTCTGGTGGGAAAGGGGCCCTGGGCCAGATCCAAGGCAGCAGCCTGAGACACTGTGGCCAAGCAAATGCTCAGCTGGTTGGGTGTCTAAATGGCTGCTAGCCCAGAAGTCTAAAGAACACCAAGTACACAAACAAGCAACTCTGGAGCTTGAGTATCTCCTCATCTAGAAGCGAGCAGTTGCAGGCTGTGCTATTCTGAGGTGTGTGGCCTTCTCAAAGGCAAAGCAGGCACCTAAACCACAGACCCAAGGGCAAACCAGTTAAAGATGTCTTGGATGAAAGCAGTGATTCCAAAACACAGGAGCAGTAACTGTACAAGATAAGCATCCAAGTTAAAGATTTTTCTTCTCAATGTGTAATAAAAATGGTCTCTCTGCCTGATACACCATGCTCTGAGCAGAATGCCCAAGCACCTAAAGCATGTCCTCCATGCATCTCACAAGAGAAACAAACTCCCTAGCCGCTTGACAGCTTGTTAGTACACTCAGTTTTATAACAGAAGCATGGATTTACTCAAAAAAAAGGTAAAACTTCTCCAAGTTTAACTAAATGAGCATGGAAGGAGAGTTTCAGTCTCTACACAGTAACAAATGCTTTCGGCTCCCTTGATGAAGCAGCTTGGGTTTCAAAGTCAGGAACCATGACTGCTAACAGCTGAACAGCTGACAAAGACTGCATTGAGGACAACTCAGGTTCTCCACTATAGAACCAGTTTGCAGTTTATGTACCAGAAAACAAGTCGTTCCTTGAAATAACATGCTCCTCCTCTGCCACGGGCAGATCCAAGGAACAGGTTTGCTATTGCTGCTTCCTTGGCATGCTTCAAAAGAACAAAAAAACACCTTCCACTCCTTTAGGTCATGGGGTCAGCTTATGAACTGCATTTTTTAAAAAATAAATCTGTAACGTCAAATGAAATTGCAGTCACAAAATAACTTTGCAAACTAATGGAGTCAATTAACATTCCACCATTAGGACACCCCATTACACAGAATTAAATCCCAAGTAACAGTTCTTGAAGACCAAAAGTTGGCAGCACAAATCCCACATTGAAGAGTTTTAAACCGCTGAAGTCAAAATCAAATTTGCAGAAGTGATTTGTAGAGTTCAGAATTGTTTCCCAAAACATCCAGTGAGGATTACAGACTTACAGAGAGTTTTTCAACAATAGCTGCTTTGCCCTGGAACTGCTGTCCTTCCCACGTAAGGCATGATGCATCAATCTGAGGGAAAAGAAAACAAAATCATCAACCTGCTCAAGTAACCCTTAAGCAATCCTGGTAGGACACTTTGTTTATTTGGCATAGATCTTTAGGACCCAGCTATTTGGAAACTACCTCAAAGGGAGGTGGACAGAAACCACAAGGAGTAACTGAAAGTCTGCAATAATCTACTAGAAATTAAGCAGATTAAATTTCATTATCATGGTTCTACCAGCAAAAAAAATCCTGCCTTTGGATCGAAGTCAGCTTTCAGAAGAAAATCTGAAGGATGGCAAAGTAAATAATCCTAGGGAGACAAAGTTGAGCATGCAGAGAGACAAAAATATATGAAGACATCTGACAAAATCAGTTGCACCACCTTTTTTTTTCCTCTCAGGTACCAATCTGCATATTCTACTCACACCCAGCAGAGCAGAACGTGCCTCTAAAGGTTTTCTAACAGACTGCCTTGTGTGGTGTGAAGTGTCTGAGGTGCTTCAGCCTACCAGCACTTCCAGTATACACAGGAGGGTGTTCTGAGCACACTGTGGCAGATGCACCAGCGACAGGCAAGCAGCTTTCTGTTCAGCCTAGGATACTCCATTTAAACCAGACTCCCAATATCCTACTGTTGACACAGCTCTGCCTGCTCAAATCCAGTCCTAAACCTTGGCAAACAACCATTTAAATTGGTGTCCACTGAGCTCAAAGTCTGTCTGCTGCCATCTCCAAATGGCACCCTGTCCCTGACTCCCCACGTTCCTGTGCACCCTACCATAGGTGGCTACTCCTTCCACCTTTTTGAGTTCAAATACCTCCAGGAACATGACTCCCAGCTCTTTCCCATCCAGTTTTCAGCTCTCCCTGAAGCTCCGAATGTCTCAGCAGAAAAGGGCAGATTCCAAAGAACTCCACTTGTATGCTTTCTGGTAGATTTTCCAGGCCCTGGTTTTGACCCACACCACACCAAAAAGCCACTTCCTCCAGCCACGCACGCTGTGCTGAACCTGCACAAGTCACAACCACTCTAACAAAGCTTCTGGTCCCCCACATATCATCAGAAGGAACTACACAGTGCAGCAAGAGTCAAAAGAACAAAGGAGGGGACCAAGGGCAACAGCACGAAGCATTTCAGGGACACAGATGCAAGTGAAAGCAGCAAGAGCCCCTGAAGGCAGCCTCCTCTTGAGCTTGGACGTGTTCCATTCAGGAGAGAACAGGCTCAGATTGTGTAATCTGAAGTCACCCAGCAAGTCACCTGCCTGACACCTGCATCTGAGATGACACCAAGCCCTGAGGCTGATAACTTGAGAAGCCAGGCGATGGCACCGGGGAAGGAGGCTCTCCTCTCAAGCTTCCAGTTACAGCCTTCCAGCAGGGAAAGCCACAGAAGCAGAGGGGACCCCAAACTTGCCTTACTGAACCCACTTCAGCAATCAGCAGGTGAGCACGCAGTGCTGCAGGACCCTCCTGATGGTTCTAAGAGCAGCAGAGGAGAGGTGAAGCCGGGGAGGAAACCTGCTGTTCCTGAAACACTGTACCAAATCAGTGTCCACCTGACTATGTCATGGGTCACCTTCTAGCCACAATCTGGAACAACTGCTTCGAGAACTAAAAGCAACCCCTCCTGTATGCCAAAAGCCCTACAGATTAGAAAACAGCATAAAATTAAAGAAAATATTTCATTTTAAGTAGCCACACACCCAAAGCAGAGGAAAGAAGCAGCTACAGCATCTTTCTGCAAAACAACTGCAGGGGGATAACCATAAAACAGGTCTTTGACTCAGGGCTTTGCCATAACTCCGGCAATTCATAGCAAAAGTGACTGGCCCAGGTCCCTACAACTGGCCCAGGTCCCTCCCAGGGACAGGTGACAAAAGCCCAATGGACTCTGGTTACAGCACTAAAGGAGAACGCTGAACCTTGCGGTGGAAGCAGCGATCCAGGAATGCAGAACAAATCCAGGAGCTCCCTGCTGCCCTCCTGCACTCTCCCACAAGGTCTCCAAAGGCAAAAAGCTCCTCAGTAAAAGTGCATTTCCGTGGAACCTCCTCTAATTTAGGCAAGTTGTGACCTCGGTGTTGTTTTAGCCACACAAAACAGGGGCCCATCCTCCAGAGTTCAGGAACTCCCCAAGACACCACCCCTCAGTGACCAGCACAGCTCTTCTGGCTACCTTTGCACAGGTGTCTTCACCCAATGCTGGAAGGCAGAAAGGCCCTGAGGGTGGGAGAAGCCCAGGAATTCATTGTGTGCAAGGCCACGTCTCCAGGAATTTACTTCAGCCTGTATTTATCACTGGCTTTCCACGGGCTGAACGTGTTTTGGTAATAACATGACATAAACTGCTAAGTGCCTTCTCTGTACACAGTTGCTTGGTCAAAACAAGGTGACAATCCAGCAGACAGCAAACACAGCAACCCAAGAGCAAACGCTATCAGTGCTGGTGGATACTGCTGAGGTACAAGGAGGGGCATCAGATGGTGTTTGCACAACAGTGTCAATCCTCAAGAGCTTGGTGAAGCTTCATACAACTCCTCCAGCAGATGAAAAACAGGTCAGAAGAACAGGATATGCTGCTAGAAGACTTGTAAGACTTGAGTGTCTTGCTGAAACACCTCGGCCACCCAGCAGCATTCCTCACCACCAGTAATCAACTCCACACACAGAGCTCTGTGCTTGTTCTGGAGGAGTCTTCCCCCAAAACCCGATGTTCCTTGGGTTTGTTAGTCCCATTCTTTAATTTTGGACACCAAATCTACTTTGCCCCAAATGAGGAACAAAAATAAAAACCTTATTTTTGAAATAATTTCAGCTGAATTTAAATTTAACGAAGTCTAAATATTTAAACTGGCTTCAAAATTTTAAATCTATTTTAATGCTCTGAGGATTAATATAGAATGAGATCTGAGAAACACCTGCAAGAACTACTAAACCACATTTCACTTCAAGAGGGATCCAAGCAAATTCATGCCTCTAAATTAATGGCATACTAAGACTTGCACATTTGCTTTTATAGAGCTTCGAGAACTAGGATCACCACCAGTTCCCTCCACCACAAGCCACTGTCTATAGCCAGCTGGGGGGTTTCCGAGTCTGACTGCCTATTAAGCAGACAAAGCTCAAAATGAATGTGAAATGCCAAAGAAATACAGTAAATAAAAGTTGAGTAAGTGTGACTGCACTGACTGACATTGTGGAGTTGAGACAAAATCCACTACCCCACCCTGTGCATTCCCACACATCAAAACAGGGAAACCTAGACAGACAAGAGAGAGCTCCAGCCCTTTCTGTAGGTACTTACATATATTGCTCCTAACTGGGTCCTGTCTGCATCAAAAAGCTGGTAGTAATGTTGTACGAAGCTGGACCCAATCTGCTCCCAGATAGGCTTGTCTCCCATTCTGAATCCTCACCTAAAGCCAGTGACTGCAAAACAAACAAAAAAAAGTCATCAGAAAGATCAGATCAAATTTCTCTTCACAAAGAGTAGGACAAATCTCACCTCTGTATCAGACTTCTGCAAATAAAACTCTCAGACACCAAATGATTTAATTTCTTATTACAGTGTTTGGTGATTTCCAGAGCTGTTTCAGTGTGAGATCACAACCCACGGACAACAGCGGAGAACGGGAACAAAAGTCAGGGTCACCACCTTGTGTTGGTGTATTTCAAAAATTACACCACCTGAAGAAGTCAGCAAGGACTCGCTATGTCCACTTGACCTACTGCAAACAACTGACATGCTAAGATGGATTGTCTGCTAGTGCCTTACACCAAGTGACTTATCTGCTCAGATCCTCAGGTGTTTCACCAGCCAGAGCCCATCCTAAGGAAGGGGTACACAACAGGAGTTAACTCGCTGGCTCTTTGCTAAACACAAGCTTGCTTTACTCTCCCATCCTGTCACTAGGGCTGAAGTTTGACATTTCTCTCTGAACCTGGAGTAACATCAAGATGCAAACCACTTTTCAGAGCAGTGAGACTCTGCAGTTCCCAGTGAAGGTACTGAAGGCTCAGAGGCACCTCTGAACCCAAGTCCCTCTGCTTCAGAGGGATTAAACATGCAGCATGTGCAGCAGTCCAGGCAGACCCAGTCCATCAACACAGAAGAAAGCAAATCCCTTTTTTCCTTATCCTCACCTCTTTGAGAGACTGAAGAATTGTGCTAGAAGTCAAAACCCAACAGTGCTGCACTCAAACCCCACCACGTTACATTTTAAGATCAGAGTTTACTTCAAGCAAACCAAATTTCACTTGCTAAACATCAGGATCTGTCAGCCTGTCCCTCTGCAGAATCCTGCCCAGGAACCCTCAGCTCCGTGTCTGGAAAGGTGTGAAATTCTTTTCTAGGACACAGGACAAGGCAGTTATTTCGGCTTCCTTTAGATGTCAATTACTCACACGCTTGTTTAAGATTTGACAAATTCCTAAGAGAAGCAAAACACACATCCCTGAGACCTCCACAGTGAGTGCTGCCAGACAAGGAAGCTCTTCATATATTTTAGGCCTTTGGCTGTTTGGGCTTTACTCGTACAAATGGGAACTGAAAAGTGTTCAAACCCCAGGCCAGAAGTTTAAAGGTTACACAAATTTGGCCAGAAGAGAAAATCTCTTTTATTAGCTCCACGGTGTAACAGGAGGTATCACACAAGCTTTTCAGGGTGGTAAATTCAACCACCAGATTAAGTACAAACCAAGAACAACTGCTAGAGCTTAGAGAGCCAGAGTGCTTGAGAGAGTAAATGGTTGGCAAATGTGGAGCACAGAATGTGACAGCACAGAGAGCTGGCAAGGGGGTTCCCCCGCTGAGGAAGTGATGTCTTGTAGCCTGTGAGAAGAGGTTCAGCAGGACGTGACAATGCACCACAAAAGCATGCCACAAACTCCATGGGTTTTGCCATCTGATGCTGGCTGCAGGTGAGTTCTCACATGCACCTTAAAAATTAATTTTATTCAAGGATGAAGTAAAAAAATTAAGGTAGAAACATACCTATCCCGTTTTTAAACATCCCTGCTTGGTATCAACCACCTAGGCAGTATGGTCAGCAAACCCAGGAATCCTGCACACCAACAAAGACTTCAAACTCCACGACTTGTTGCACAGAACTAATATCTGAACTGCTCCAGGAAGATCTACAATCTGGCCTCAGTCACCACCACAAGCGCTGATCCTTGCAATACATGACTCAGCCTGAAGGAGTTCTGCCCAGCATGGTCACTCCTCTGGGAACACAGATGACAAATTAAATGTCCACCCAAGTACAACAGGTTTAAAGAACAAGACACACACAGACTCCAAACAACTTAAACCTGCTTCTTTACAAGAGAAAAAGTTGCACTGATTGCACACCCACCATTGCCACATACCAGCCTAACCTGGAGCAGAGGTAGAAACCAAAACAAGGATTTCATGCTGGAAGAAAACCACCCCAAAACCATTGCACCAAGACCCTGGAAGCTTTACTGAGGGGTGCCACCCTGCCGTTAGGGACAACACAGGTCTTGTTGGAAAAAACAGTAGCCACCAGTACTAGTAGCTCGTTTTGAAGTCTGCTGTTTCCATTCCAGACCTGTAGGCACCTAGAAGTGTGTAGTTTGGGATGTCTGTGGTGGAGCCAACAACCAGTCCAAGTGAAAATCACTTCTGCAATCACCTTTTATGGATCATCACAGCTTCAACTCCAACCCATGAACCCTAGCAGATATCCTTCCTGAACATTCAAGTGCAAATCTAGCTGACAGTATCAATGTTAAACAGCCACACATCTAAATTAAGATGAAGTAGTGAACAGCAAAATAAATCAGCTTCCTCTCCTGAAGCTAAAGTAAGTCAGCTGCTGCAAAATTAAGTTTTCCCTCATATAGGATGTGTATTCACCTGTAACAACTCACTGTACCATCACATGAACCCAGGATCCAGCTCTGGGCTAGACCCAGAGCTTCTCAGCTCCTCGAGGCACAACAGCCTTGCTCGAGCACCACATGCCTTCTGTTCAATCCTCAAACTGTGAGGAAGCCTTGGAGACTGCAAGAAATTAAGGAATTTGTAATTTAAATACAGAAAGTAGTATCATGGTTCCTGGAACTCAAAATTAGTACACCAGCTTGCGGCCTCCTTCTAAAAAAAGCATTTGCACTTTGGCAAGCAAAATAACATTAAATTAAAAATAAAGAAGTATAAGTTTGACCCGTTATAACGCTGATTTTGCCAGAAGTGAGAACCAAAGTAAAAAAAAATGCTGCCGAGATTAATAAACCCTTGATTACATTTTCTTTTGTTACAACCTCGCTCTTTTCCCTGTGCCATTCACACGTGGTTTTGCTGAACTCTCTCCCAGAAAGGTTTTTCATTTTCTTTTTCTGATTTGTCATCTTTTCCTCCTTTTGCTGTCTTATGTTTCCTGCCTGTCATCACAGATGTGAGAAGCATAAAGATGTTCCTAAAGAAAGAACAAGACAGGAATGATCTTCTGTGTCACCAAGATTCCTCCCTTGCAGTAAGACACAGTTCATGGGAGGCTATTGATACATTTATCAGGCTGCTTTAATGAGATAAATGTAATATAAAAGGCTTTTAAGATCTATTCCAAAGCTAGGAAGAATGCACACGTCCTGATGCTGTCAAACACTAGGACAACACAGCTGTGCCTCAGAGCCATCTGGCCAAACCTATCCATGGCTCACACAAACTTTGGCTCCAGAGGCCAGGACATTCAGTTAATAATTCCAGATAAAGGAAGTTTCAATGAGCTAGGAAGCACGTTAAGATGGGGCACAGCTGTCCTCTCAAAGGCACCTGCTGAAAGTTACCACTGCGTGAGTGCACGATTGGATATTCCACCTCAATTCCCCTGGAAACAGAGACAGTTCCCTCCAGCTAATTAATTTTCTTCCCTTTTGTCACTTCAAGGCACGCTCAGCTCATGGCAGCCCCAGGAGAACATCGCAGCCCATTCGTTCAGCAGCTGCTTTGCAGAAGCCAGCAGCAAGGCTGAGCTACCAACACGGAGTGTGATACTGTAACTCCTGCCACCCAATTTCTTGTAATCTGCTCACACGGGAGCATTGATCCCCACCTCAAATACCGCCCAGCAGCCAGTGCTCAAGCTGAGCCCAACACAGCAGCTCCCTCTTCACCAGGTGTACACTGGCACTGGGATCACTGCTCCACAGGGGACCTCTCCGTCAGGTCTACACCACATTTTCCAACCCCTTTGCCAGGTTGCACACTGACACATCCTCAAGTGGAAATATCAGCCCTCTCCAACACAGATCTTCCCACCAGGTACCCCCAGTGCCTGTGCTCACCCGTCAGCCTGGCACTGCTGCCACCCAGCACCCCTGACCACACACCACACCTCCACGTTCAGCATCCTGCTGCACCAGAGAGGGAACTCATGCCCTAAACCACACAGACCTTCCCAGTTCCCCACTACACCAGGCTCTCCTACAGGCAGCCACAGACCCCACACCCCAACAGGACTTCCCCAGGACACCGCAATCCCAGCAGCCCGGCCCGCTCAGTCCATAACGCCCAGCGCTTCTGTTGCTGCCTGACCTTACCAAACCACCCAAGGCCACACCACACCCTGAAGCCTCCCTTCCCCCTCTCCCCACAGCCTCCTCCAGTGTGTCCTGTCCTGTGACACCAGCCACGCCAGTCCAGGACGGAGACAACTGCCTGAATACAGCTCCCTGTCATCTGCTTTGGCACGAGGCAGATGGCACCAATACGATGTGAAGCTGCATGACCCAAACAGTAGTAGCACCAAGGAGGAAAGAAAGGCATGAGATAGAGGGCTGGAAGAGAAAGGAGCCTTCAGGTGGGCCATGAGTGACCTTGAACTGGGCTAGGGTTACACAGGACTGAGGAAACAAAACTCACAGAATCTTTTGCCTGTCACAGCTTGGGTGTTCCTATCTACACTCCTCCCTCCTCCTGCTCTGCCTGAACTCTGGGCACCAGAAACATCCCAAACACAACCAGACTGACCATTACTTCTAGTGGGAGCACAGGCCTTGAAAGACCCATTTCTGCAAAAGGTCTGGAGGAAACCTCTTCCCATTGCTTCCTCCAACAAACAAGAAGCCACGAAACAACCTGGAGACAATTCTCTTGTCAACACGTTGCAGCACAAAGTCCATCCTTCTGCTCAAACAGCACCACCAGAGCTACTCAGAGGTGTAACCTGAGGGAAAGCCACCTTTTTACTCAGCAGAAGTAGAGCAAGCCTTCTTCTGACAGCCAAATACACAGATGGCTCTTCCTGAAGCTCTGGGAGCAGGTGGGCTACCGGCACATCTCCGCAGCAGGGAGAGAGGCCAAGTAATTGTTCAACCAGCAGCTGTGGTTACTGCGTTATCAGACCCAGACACACATCAGCCTGCTGCTATCAATTAAAAAAATGAAGTCTTTTAGAATTCCAGCATGGCAGACCCGTGCTTCTCCGAGAATCCCACACTTCCCAAACATGCCAACAGGAACTAGTGCGAGCAATAGCATCGTGAAACTGCTAGGTTCAGACACGGGTGGTCTCCCAGCGAATCCAGGGACACCCACCACGGGCAAATAAGCTCAGGAAAGACCTTCTGATCTGTGGAACATCAAGAATTTAAAGAAGAAAAACTTCAACTCGATACATTCTAAAATGCTAGTAGAGAAAAAAATTGCCACCTACTATCCAGTTACAACCAGGCTTATTCCATAAGTAACCAGCCCACCAACAAACCACGCCCCATGGATATTAACGCTGGTCCTACCCACCACTGCACAAAAGTTAAACTCTCTGAAGATTGAATCCAAGCTTGTTTTCTGGGAGATTTCACAATCAGTGTAACAGGAGAGCCCCACTGCTCCCTCCACAGCGGTGCTGCCGGCGCGGGGACCTGTGAATCCACAGCAAACACCACTCAGCCCATGGGTTGCTGCATTCTTCACTACTGATTAACAGGAGCAAATAAGGACAACAAAAGAGCTCTCGCTTGTCTCAGTTCCTGCTATTCACACAATTCCTACCATGCATGTATTTTGCATCGCTAGGATTAAAAGGAGTGAGCAGTCTTTAGACTGCAGTAAAAAAAGGAAAGCAGCAAACAGTTTTCAGACTATTTTTCTTCAATCTCTTTTCTATTGCCACTAAGCTCACGCAGACAGGAACATCTCCTGGACATGCTTTCTAGGAACACAATGGGACCAGTGCCACAGGATCAGTTAAGCTTCTCAAACAGATCATCTACGCAACTACACCAAGGATCACTTGGTAACAGATCATCTCTCCTTTAGCAAGGGCATGCTCGGTCAACAGAAGAGACTGAGCAAATGATCAGAGAACCACAGGACAATTCAGGCTGTAAGGGACCTCCTCCAGATCAAAGCGGGGTCAGCCAGGAGATGAGACCAGGCTGCCCACACCTTTCTCCACTTTGAGCCCTGAAAGCTCTGATGCTGGAGACCACACAACCTCTGTGGACAACCTGCTCCCACGCTTGACCTTCCTCGAGCAGGGGGCGGCTCTCCTGTGTCCAGCCAGAATCCCTTCTGTCCCAACGTACAACTCTTGCCTCCTGTGCTCCCACCACACAGAATCCCAGAATCCTAGGGGTTGGAAGGGACCTCGAAAGCTCATCCAGTCCAACCCCCCTGCCAGAGCAGGGTCACCTAGAGTCCATCACACAGGAACGCATCCAGGCGGGGTTTGAATGTCTCCAGCCAAGGAGCCTCCACAGCCTCTCTGGGCAGCCTGGTCCAGTGCTCTGGCACTCTCACAGGAAAGAAGTTCTTCCTGAGATTCACATGGAACCTCCTGTGCTCCAGTTTGCATCCATTGCCCCTTGTCCTATCATCGGTCAGCACTGAAAAAAGCTTGGCTCCATCGTCCTGCCCCTCACCCTTTACATATTTGTAACCATGGATGAGGTCACCCCTCAGTCTCCTTTTCTCCAAGCTAAAGAGCCCCAGCTCCCTCAGCCTTTCCTCATAAGGGAGATGTTCCTCATACCCCTGTGAGAAGCCTGGCTCCGTTTGGTCTGACAGATATTGGAGGCCAGGATCAAGCCCCCCTCAAGCCTTGGCTAAGCCAGCCCAGCCAGAACGCACATTATTAACACAGGGCTGATCAAACACTGGGACATACTCTGAGACACCCTACACCACCTCAAACACACCACACCTCCTGCAGAGAAATCCCAACTCAGCAGTAAATCTTGCTCCGTTTGGGAAACCTTTGAAACTTCCAGTTGAGGAGCAAACCCACACACCCAGCGACTGAAAGAAACCAGTGCTCCTCTGGGGTATCTTCACTGTCACCTCCACGGGAGCTGGCTGACCCACGGAGGTTAACAATCTGAAAATTACTGCTCCAGGCCAAGCAGGAATTGTTGATTTTGGGGACCTTCACCTGGGAATGGCTATGGGCTGCGCCGTGCAAGAAATGACATTATTCTAAATACGTGTGCAGATCTAAAAATAATGAAGTCTAGATGTGTGAACAGTGCAAAGATGGAAAGGGAGAAAGGGGGAGAGCGACAAGGCACAGACTGTTTCCTTCTGAAAAATATGGAAAATAAATTGACTTTCCCCTCCTCAGTTTTATTCCTCTCCTCCAGCTTCATTAAAATCAATTAATGTAGAAATTATGCCAACCCAAAGTATGTTTTTTTTGTTACAGATGTCAGCAAGTGCAAGGCCACTACTAAATACAACAGATGGGCAGGACTCTGGAAAAGCTGTCACTGTGCCTGCAGCTTGATGCTCATCCTATCTGCAACCTGACAGCTCAGGAGAACCACAGAGAGTCAGCTGAGACTATTTTCAAATATATATATATATCTATTACATATAATTGGAGAGGAAGATGTAAGACTAAGGAATAGCCACGATGCTATACACCTGACATTTTTTTTTGTCAGTATTCTTGCTGCAATCCAAAAACTGAATTCAAGTTTATGAGGCTGAAGTCCCATCTCTCCTCCCCAGGATGGACCCAAGTGCTCAGTTTTAAAGTAACGTTGGGGGGCAGGAGGAGGGGAACTGCACCACATTTTTCTTTATCTTATAGGCACAGTAACCCAACATTTAATCCCCAAGAAACAGCAGAATATAAGATATTACTATGTCTCCATTTCTATCATGACAGCTGTTTCAGGTTAAGGGAAAATTCAGGACTGATTTTTCAGTTAGGGTCATATTTTAGTTACAACCTGGTTTTCTCTACCAATTCATTAGCTAAAAATCAGCAATGTTTATGAACTCAGCAGCAAAATAATATTCAGTATTCTTTTTTATTCCAAACAGAACTTCTACCAACAACTGCAACCTGACCTTTGCAAGTTTTCCTGTGGCTCATGACTGAAGTTAAGTGCATTTGAAAACAATTGTTGGTTCTGTCAGAGCAGCCAATTGTGTAAATAACAGCCCTGAATTAGACAGCACAAAGACAGTCATCCCTAAACACATAATTCTGGGTACCCTGCTGCAGTGCTAAAGGCAAGAAGAACGAGATAATATTGCTTTTTGCATTATATTACTGCATAATTCTAGGTTTAGCCACACCATTCCTCTACTGACTGGCAGCACACAAAATAGGGAAGATTTTCTCCAACATGCTTTATGATGGAATCATAGAATCATTATGGTTGGAAGGGACCCCCAGGGTCATCAAGTCCAACCTTTATCCCATCATATTCCTAACCATGATCCACAAGCTTTCCTCTGTGTAAGCAAGGTTTCTTGCACCTCACCTCCACACGACTGCTATCAGGTTGAGCTCCAGATTTCCAAAATGTGCCTGGAAATAAAAAAAAAGCCACCAAAACTTTTCCTGTGGTGTCTACCCAAGCACCTCACCCTCTGGTTTTGCTCCCTTTGCCCCCTAACACACAAGAGTCCTGCTTCCAGACACACGTGTGTGAGCACACAGGTTGGTCACATCCAAATACAAATATCCAAGCTAACCATGGTGCAATGATATTCAGCAGTTTTAAAACTGAAATCATGCTTCCAACTGTTACCAGCTACTAGCACCTATCACAATCCTTACACAAAACATCCTCCACACCAGCCTTAACCCAACGATCCCATTATTAGTGATGGAGACAAAGGAAACCCCAGCAGAGAACTGCCTAAAGTCGTTACCATCTGCATTTTAATAAAGAACTGAACACACAGATGCTAAAGCAAATGTATTTCAAATCACCTACTGAATAACCTGCAACCTTTTAGGGAGGAACGTGAAATAATGACTAGGACCCCGGTGGGAAAACAGTTAGATAGCCCAAAAGTGAGCCAAAAAGGTCACTGTGCTTTAAATTAGATGATGTGTCTCGCTGATAATTATACCAGATACTGCAATGTCTCTGCTTCCACGCAGAGATCTGTGAAATGCCCTTTTTTCCTTGATGCTGATGGAAGTTTAAAAGCCACCACACACACACACACAAACAGCACTGCCTGAACACAGCTCCTCCCAGAAAAAGAGGAGTCAAGAAGTATCAGGGCTGACTCAGAGATCAGATCCAACTTTCCAGCTACCGATTCCTCCCCCGGTGTCCACCTGGGCTTCGCTCTTTGTCCGACTGCAGCACAACCCGTGTGCCACAAACCCCACCTTGTGCTGGCAGCGATGGAGCAGGCACAGCCCGGGCGGGGCCAGGAGCAGCGTCCTGGGGACCTGAGGGCTTCAGAAAATCATCTCGTGTGAACAAAACCCAACGCACAGCGCTGGCTGCTGCAGCTTTGGTTGTTTTAAAGGTGAGGAGTGAGAGCAGCTGGAGAGGTGGGAGGAAAAGTCACCACATGGATTCACAGCTGGGACGGGCAGCTCCTGGCAGGGACCGGGACCGCTGCACGGAAGCCCAGAGCTTTTGTTCCTCCCGGGACACGGCGGTCCCGGGGGCAGAGCGCAGCCCCGGGCACGGCTCCCCCCGCACCGCACCCACCCCCACC